>JAJOON010002700.1:0-26640 GCA_029582645.1 Solanum megistacrolobum | reverse complement strand
TTTTTTATATTAACTTGTTAATTATTGTGATTTCTAATATATTTACGTAAAACATACTCTAAATACAAATAATTAGCAACTTAAAATATATAAAAACATACTAAAAAATTGATTAACTTCAAATTTCATATGTGCCACATAAATTAAAATAGAAATAGTAACATATATTGGACCCCGTGCTGGCACGGGGTCCCATATCTAGTATTCATATAAACCCCACCATATTCATAATATTTTTTGGTATTGAAATAAATTATTATTTTCTACGAACTTTGCAATCATGTACACCTTTAAAATGAATCTAGTTTTAAATAATTATTATACAAATTAACTTTATTTTTTATTCTAAAAAGAGTTGCTCTCTATTTTTCACCACCTGTGTATGTAAATGATGAAAACATGTTTCAACTCACAATTTAATTCACAATTTGTAATAATTTTATAACAAAATCATCATGTGATACATCTTGATGCACAACTATTACTATAGTTTCTATTATGTCTCTACCCTTCCAAAATCCATTATAATATTATTGGACTCGATTCATTCACCATGACATGCAATTCTTATTACTATTTTGTTTCTCCATAAATGGTGTTCAAGCCACCTATAGATATTATGATTTAATTTTTAAAAAAAAAGTGACCACGATAGAAGAAAATTTGTGACAAAATAGAATAACGGTCGTAGTTGATTCAACGTCACTTGCAACAACAAATACAACAATTATTATAATAAATACAATAGTTGTTGAACCATATTCAACAATTGCTTTTGTTTCAGTAGTGCTTTATTTGTTTCGAATTCATTAAGAGTGTTTCTTTTTTATTTTACAACCACTTAATGAGTTTTGGATAATTCTGAATGATTAAGATCTATAACAAAGTCTTAATATCATTAAAATGTTTATTTAAGAATTTCTACAAAGATAACAATGCACCACTACTCTTCTATTTCCATTCATCATTCGCAACCATTATTTCTACCACAACTATTACCACCACCAATCTCCACCATCCTTAGCCTAACCACATTCAACACTACCATCAAAATCAATCATTATCACCGTTTGCCATCATCTGTAATCATCACTATCGATCATTGGTTACATCCGCTAATCAATATCGATAATTGATACCACTTAGTCAATGCAATATATCGTTAATCATCATTAGTTATTAGTATCATTCCACTACTAATTATCAACCGCCACCATTAATAATGACATATAATCGTTATTGTCAATCACTATACCATAAGATACATCCACGGTTAGCATCATCAATTAATACCATCTCAAATTGATATTAGTATCATTCCACTACTAATTATTAGTCGCCACTATTAATAACAATGACAGTCACTATACCATAACATAATATGCACAATTAACACCATCCCAAATTGATAAACATAATAACCTTTTGTTTTTTTTTTATTTCCCACCTCCCTAACAAAGACGATTCCGAATTCAGGGGACTCGAACCTGAGACCTCTAATAAATACTTACCACTCCACCACAATCCTTGTTAGTCACAACTCACAATTATATTTATTATTTATAACCATCACTAATTGCTATATTAAAATTTTAAAATATTTTATTAATATAACATTAAATCAATTTAATCTTTATTTAAATTTTGTATTTATTATTTTTTAAATAAAAATAAATTCTACGCTTCAAATATTAGAAAACAAACAATCTCAATCATTATAAGTTAAATCTTAATATTCAAATGTATTTTCGATTTAGACCTTTGTATTTTAATTTATATCTTAATATTTTCAAACGTATATTCAAATTCAGACATTTTAATCATGAAAACAAGCGGGGGTAAGTTTTTTGTTTTATTATTAGTCAAATAAACCTCAAAGACTAAAACCCTACTCCATTGTTACTCCCAGTTCAATTTTCCAGTTGCTCAGTGCTCTAGAATTTACAAATAGTTCCATTTAGGGCTTGGATTAACACTACATCAGCTAAGCTCAGTTCAAGCCCTAGCGATTTTTTTGAGCGAATATGTCAGGGGACAATGAGATTGTAATGCGTGATGTTACTAATGCTGGACTTGTAGTTAGTGACCGCATTGGCCGTGATGTAGCTTCTCAAATCGATCTGGAAGATGCATTGGAAGCTTCTAGATATGCCAGTCATCCTTATACTGCTCAACCCCGTGAGGTAACCACCAATTTCATCGAATTTTGGGATTTTAGGTTTCATTGCTTGTTAAATGTGTTTTTGCTTATGGAGTTTTGAAGATTTTAGATTTTGCGTGGAAAGATAAATTGGGTTTTGGTTGGAGAGGTGGGGAAGCATTTTTGCGAAAGAGCTTTTTTCGAATTTTTGGCGGACTTAGTTAATTAGCAGGCCTTGTGGTTGTTGATGTTGTTATTATAGTTTTTCAATTTTTAGAAGAAATTGAATTATTACAAAGCTTGGATAAAAGGGTTAATTTTATTTCAAAGCTTGGACAAAAAAGTTCTGGTCTTTTCAAAAGACAACCAAATGAGACAAAGTTCTGAAGATTGGAAAAAGATTTTGCAACCATTTTTTTCCATCCAAAATGCCATAGATATAAAAAAACACTTTTAATGGCTATCCTTGAATTCTAAAGATATTGTTTGTCAAATTATAGAGTTCTAAAGATTGGAAAAAAGTTTTGTTGTTTGTCTGTCAACCTGACTTGATTTCCTGAAGACGTGTGAGTATCCCCAACTGTGTGCGTCTCGTTATTCCCGATAGAGTCCCTCAGAATTGGAAGTTGAGACTTCCTAAGATCTTCAGTCTTCGATTGTAAAGAGTTTTCTGGCCAAGGGACTGTCACTGCATCGTGTCGTCGTGTTTCTCCCGTGAAAAGACCAGGTCTTTTTTTCCGAAATAACCCCATTTCTACCCCAAGTGGAACACTAAATTTGGATTGTTTATTTACTTACTCGATGCCAGTCTGAGTGAAGTTTATTTTGAAACTGGTAATTTCAGTCGGAGTGAAGTTTATTTTTGAAACTGGTAATTTCAGTCAAAGTGAAGTTCATTTTTGAAACTGGTAATTTCAGTCGAAGTGAAGTGTCTTGTGACAAATTGCAGTAATTAGGCATGTGTATCTTTATGTCATTTATATTACTAATAGAACAACAACAACCATAACAACTATGCCCAAGTCCCAAATAAGTTTGGATCTGTTATATGAATCACTAGTAGCTAAGTCTACATTGATACAGCGGATTTGTAAATTTTCTGAGGTAACTTTCTTCCATGTGATTTTAAATATTTCCTATCCTCTTTTTAACACATTCACTTACCATAGTTTCACTCCTATGATTGGTGCAATGGTAGGTCGATGGAAGACATGTCCAAACCATCTGAAGCAATTTTCTGGCATTTTATTCTCAATGTGTGCTATTGCACATTCTGACTAATGTGGTCATTTTACTCTTATCCAATCTTGTATGACTGCTATCCATCTTAACATTCACATCTCGACAACACTCATCTTGCAGATATGTTGGATTTTACAGCCCAACATTTACTACCATATACCGTTGCCGGTCTTACAGCTGTCCTATAGAAATTACCTTTCACTATGGTCTTCTTTCACATAACAACTTAGCAACAGTTCTCCATTTGCACCATCTGATTTTAATCCTATGAGTACAATGTAACATCTTAATCTATCATTCCATGCTCTTGAAACAAGAAGCCAACATATCTATACTGTTTGCATTTTGGCACTGCAATCCCATCTAGTCTCACAGCAAGTTCTCTCTTTCTCATGTTGACCAAACCTTCAAGGCATGTATTCAGTCTCAGTTCTATTTATCCTAAAACCCATACTCTCTAAACTGTTTCAACACAATATCATAAGCAACTAGCATACCCCATAACACCTCATCTTATATTGTGTTGGTTAGGTCGTCCATAGTTAGGGTAAACAAGTAGGGGCTCAATGTCGATCTCTGGTGTAAACCCACTATTAGGAGGAATTTTTTGTATCACCTACTACTCGCCTATTACTGTTTTCATGCTAGTGACTGCTCCTTTAAACATCTCCTTTATGTCCTTTATATACTCCCTTTGTTCCAATTTATATGACTCACTTTCCTTTTTAATTAGTCCCAAAAAGAATGACACATTTCTATATTTAGTAACAGTTCAATTTTAAAATGTCAATTTTACTCTTAATGAAATGATTTATTGCCACACAAACATCTACCACTCATTTTAGACCGTAAGTTCTAAAAGTCTTTCTATCTTTCTTAAACTCTGTGTCAAATCAAACTACATCATATAAAATGGGACGGAGGGAGTATTTAATATGGATTTCTTATATTACTAATAGAAGGATAATTTATTTTTAATGAGTTTTTATATTGTAGTGTTGCCTCTTAGCGTGTAATATTTTATTAAGGATGTCATTTTGTCCTCGTGAATCAGCTGAAAGTGCTCCGTTGAAGAAAATTAAAATCTGTTACGAATAACATTCACAGGTAGCATGGAGTAACTCTCTCCCATCACACTATACGGAGTAAAAGTGGTAGAAGAAGCTGTTTGAAGTAGAAAAGTAGATTATCCTTCGAAAACATTATTTTACAGAGGCTTATCAAAGAAGAAAATAGAAGAAAAGCATATATGTTTAACCAAGGTTGGAGGATTATTCTCAAGGTTGTATAAGAAAACAGTAGAGATATTTATAAACAAGTGTGCTAATGGAGTAATTTAGTAATTGGTAGTTCCGATAGTGCATGTTCCAAATGTCATGTTCTTTAACATTTTTAGTTGGGCCAGGCTCACCCCTTTAATCAGTCTAGACTCCTTCATGGGTTTTATTAGCTCCTTAGTTCTTTGATAGTTGTTTTGTCTCTTTTTGAGCTGATATTTCCATCTTTTGTAATCTGTGCATCTTCTTGATGCTTTTGTCAATGTTATCTCTCTTACTTCATAAAAAAAAAGTCATGTTCTTTAACAAGGCTTTAATCTAATCTCAGACAACTGACCAAAGAAGTGATTGTAGCATGTGTAAGATTTGTGGGTCTTCAATTATTTAATGTCATAATCACACTCATCAATTATGTTGATCATGTTTCCTATGTTACTATTTCCATTTAACAGCTTTAAATTATATTTATAGACATTTAACATTTGCAATCCTGATATGATTTCATATTGCAATTCTTAACCACATCAAACATCTTTTATTCTAGCTTGCTTTGGTAAGACACTAAATCTGTTCATTCATGTTACCGCTGTAGTGGCCTCCTTTAGTGGAAGTCGTGGACTCTTGGGAGTTGCCTTCTGTATTGATTGAGAGATATAATGCATCCAGTGGAGAAGGAACTGCATTATGTGGAGTATTTCCTGAAATTCGCAGAGCTTGGGCATCAGTGGACAACACATTGTTTCTTTGGCGGTTCGATAAGTGGTGAGTATAAACAAAATTTGACAAAGTCATTAGTACTTCATTAATATCACACCAGCTCGGGATTTTCTATATCCCATCAGCAATAGTCCAGGCATGTGTTAACTATTATTCTTTAGTGTCACACCAACGTGTGCAAAAAATGTGCACAAAGCTTGTGAGTAACTCAACCACAACCATCTTACCTAACTATGCTGCAAATAACAAAAAAAAATATTTGCATTTCCCGAGGTGATATCTTAGTTAGTGAATGTGTACATGCTAAACAATTTTGAGTTCCATTGTTTATGAGTTTTGACCTTGTCTTTCAAGTTCAATTATTAAGTATTGATATTTGAGCATTGATAGATCTTTTACCAGAAATATGGTATATCCTTTGTGGAATCAATTATCAAATACTTTTATGTGCTAACCTCCAAGCCCCAAATTATTTGTTGTCGAATCTTAGACCATTTCTATAATTTATCTTTCAAGTTCGCCTTTTTAGTCATCCACAGTCAAGCTTCTGTTTGTATCAAGTGAGATCTTTTAGATTTGTTCAGAAAGTTCAGTTATGCATGGAATGAGCTACGTATTGAGAATTTCAGAATGGTTTATTTTTTTGTGGTAATAAAGTTCAAGACATTTTGAAGTTTATTGTTCATATGGTCCATGATGTGTGGGATCTTCTTTTATTTAGTTATTAATGTCCTTTTCTAGGATGTACTTCCTAACAACATTCCTTTTATGGTGCTGTTTTCACCAAGAAAATCCTTACTTTGCCTATCAAAAAATTACAAAATAAAAACTAAAGCTTTAGGTTTTTAATGGTTTGTTCATTATATTTTGTTTTTGTGGATTCTTATTCTGCTGATGGTATCATGTTTTGTTTAGGGATGGTCACTGTCCTGAATATAGTGGAGATGAACAAGCTATATGCGTTGTTGGCCTAGCCAAAGTCAAACCTGGAATTTTCGTGGAGGCCATCCAGTATCTTCTGATCTTGGCAACTCCTGTTGAGGTACTATATCTTCATGAATGTTCAACTTTATTTATCCAAGTTATGTGATAGGCATTTGTCATGACTCAATTTAACTAAGCTGTGATGACACCTAACCCAACCCGTCAGGCGAACCACTTCATACAAATAAATATGATACAAAAACAACATATTGTGATAAAGTCTAACAAAATATTAATGAGGCAATACCTAGTCTACAACGCGGTAATAGTCAATTCAACCCCCAGTAATTGGTGTCACAAGTCATGAACTACTAGAAATAGGAAATACAACTTTGTTATAAAACAGAAATAGAAGACCCTAAGCTACCATGAACTAGCTGGCAGTTGATAAGGAATGCCGATAGAACTCCCAATTTACCAGATGCCTAGTCTTACTTTTTTCTGGTCTAAATCAGCTAATGTATCTTGCACTGAACAATTTTTGGAGTTTATTGGTTCCCTCGTCTTAGATTGACTAACTGTAAAGGAACTTCCCTTTTTCTTTATCCCAGTTTCTTTCGTCAATTTTTCTTTCATTGTAAGTTGAAACTATGCATCTTCTTGATGCCCTTTTGGAGTGAAATACCTTACTTTATCAAAAATAAAAATAAAGATACGGTACCCTCATATACATTGTATATATAAAACAATATCAATTTGGAAAATACCCTCATTGAGGTCAAAGTCTTAACATACCTCAATCCAAGTAAAGCTTTGACCTTCAAAAATAGTCTTCCCACGTTTCAAGTCTATTAAACGAATCCAATCTATGCAAAAGATTAATTAATGATGTCAGACAAGGCTATTGGACTTAATTCCTTAAGTGAGTTCTTGGTTAAAGCCAAAGTCAACCAAAAACTTACTCCTTAGTCAACTCAGTCAAACTGGAAAATAAATTCATAATTAGCTGAGGATTTCAAATTGTATGCGTTCTCACTTCAAGTTCATTTGCATGCCTAAATCCTCAATTTGTGCTTTTAGGGTTTATGTCTCAAATCCCCAATTTTACCCATCTAATTCCATGTTTAGATGTTAAATCTAGAGAAAATTGATGATTCAAACTCAAATAAATGGCACTCAAGGGTGTGGCCTAGTGGTCAATGAAGGGGTTGAGATTCAAAGTTATTTTGTTTGTTGTTTTTGTCTTCAATCAAATCTGTCGGCTTACCGCACCATATTGCCTATAGATCTGGATATATTAGATCTCTTACATGGAATAGTGGAGATATTGTTTAAGTTATCAGTATCTGGTGTAGAATGACCCTGTACATCTAAACCATAGCCTCCAGTTTTTAGTTAATTTTTTGTGCACCCATAAGATCTCTATTAGTATAGAAGTTTTTTTTGTTTTTTGAAGAACCATATTTTTTGTGTAGGTTCCCTGCGTTTCTTCTGTATACCTTTTGTATCAGAAACTTTCTCCACATCAATGAAATTATTACTTTATCAAAAACAGTATCAGAATACGAATGGATTTGTGATGTAAGCATTAGTTTGCTTTATTACCAGTGAAATTTAGATGTCTGTTTTTAGTCCATGTTTCCTCTCTCATCTATAACAATATAAATTTGTTCTTCCTTTGGTCCTCTCATTTACCTCTAGCTCTATTGCACTTAGTTGATCCTTGTAGGTGTATGTTGTTCTGCAAGCAGTGACGGAACTGATCCATATGCTGAGGTGTCACTTCAGCCATTACCAGATTATACAATTCCATCTGATGGAGTGACCATGACATGTATCAATTCCACAGACAGAGGTCACATTTTCCTTGCAGGCCGTGATGGCCACATTTATGAATTGCAGTACTCAACTGGTTCGGGGTGGCAGAAGCGATGCCGCAAGCTCTGTCTAACTGCAGGTCTCGGAAGTGTCATATCAAGGTATTCCTTTTCTCTTTGGTAGTGGGGGTTGTTTCAGTAGTCTACATGAAACTATATTTTACTTCCCTTTCTTTGGTCTTGCAATTTGCATAGTCATCAATGGTTTTCTAGAGTCTTATAACATCAAGGTTCTCAACTGTGCGTGCCTTGTTAGAACTATGAAGTGAAGGGCCTGAGTGTAGAGTGAGGTGTAAGAATAATAGCTGTTTTATTTCCTGCAGGTGGGTGGTGCCAAATGTTTTCAAGTTTGGAGCCGTAGACCCCATTGTTGAAATGGTCATTGATAATGAGAGACACATCTTATATGCACGTACCGAAGAGATGAAAATTCTAATGTTTTCTCTTGGAGAAAATGGGGATGGGCCCCTTAAAAAAGTAGCAGAAGAAAGAAATTTGATAAATCAGAGGGATTCTTATGGTGGTAGGCAACCAGCTGGTTCAAGGGCTCCTAGATCAGCCAAAACAACCATTGTTTCCATCTCACCGTTATCCGTCTTAGAATCAAAATGGCTACACCTTGTTGCTGTGCTATCAGATGGCAGAAGGATGTATCTTTCCACGTCTTCTTCTGGAGGAAACAATAGTACTGCTGGAAGTTTCGGTGGTCTTAACCATCAAAAGCCAAACTGCTTAAAAGTTGTAACGACTAGGCCAGCTCCTCCTCTAGGGGCAGGTAGTGGGCTTCCATTTGGAGCTGTATCTCTTGCTAGTAGATCACAGAGTGAAGATCTGTCACTGAAGATAGAATCAGCCTATTATTCTGCTGGGACTCTTGTCCTTTCTGATTCATCTCCATCAACTGTTTCTTCTCTTCTTATTGTAAATCGGGATTCAAGTTCTCAATCTTCTTCCAGTAGCTTGGGAGCAGGTGCTAGGAGTTCCCGCCCACTCCGTGAATTGGTGTCATCCCTGCCCATTGAAGGAAGGATGCTTTTCGTGGCAGATATTCTACCCCTACCAGATACAGCAGCCGCGGTGCAGTCACTTTATTTACAGCTGGAGTTCGGCTATGATAACTCAGGGGAATCCTGTGAAAGAACTTCGGGTAAACTTTGGGCTAGAGGTGATCTTTCAACCCAACATATATTACCAAGAAGGAGAATCGTCATATTCAGCACTATGGGTATGATGGAAGTAGTTTTTAACAGACCAGTCGATGTACTCAGGAGACTATTGGAATCCAATTCACCTAGGTCATTATTAGAGGATTTCTTCAGTCGTTTTGGATCTGGAGAGTCTGCTGCCATGTGTTTAATGCTTGCTGCGAGGATAATCTATACTGAGACCTTAGTAAGTAATGTTGCTGCTGAGAGGGCAGCTGAAGCATATGAGGATCCAAGACTTGTTGGAGTACCACAGCTAGAAGGTAGTGGTGCATTTTCAAATACTAGAGCTCCGGCTGGAGGATTTAGCATGGGCCAGGTTGTGCAGGAAGCTGAGCCTGTTTTCTCCGGTGCTCATGAAGGTCTTTGCTTATGCTCATCAAGGTTACTTCTACCTTTGTGGGAGCTTCCTGTTTTCATCACGAAAGGAAGCATAACTTCTTCAGACACATTTGACAATGTAGTAATTGTCTGCCGACTTCCTGGTGAGACGATGCAAATCCTGGAAGACAAGATGCGTTCTTTAGAGAAGTTCCTGAGATCTAGGAGGAATCAGAGAAGGGGACTTTATGGTTGTGTTGCTGGCCTAGGTGACTTGACAGGCTCAATTTTGATTGGAACTGGCTCAGATATGGGGGCTGGTGACAGAAGTATGGTAAGAAATCTATTTGGATCTTATGCTCGCAGTGTTGAGTCCAATGAAGGTGGATCTTCAAACAAAAGGCAACGACTTCCTTATAGTTCTGCAGAGCTTGCTGCCATGGAGGTAAATGTTTTAAAGAATTGGTTTTCTTTTATCCCAAGGCATAACTTACTTGCAAAGCCAATCGGAATGTTTACAGGTTAGAGCAATGGAGTGTATCAGGCAATTGCTCCTTAGATGTGGCGAAGCCCTATTTTTGCTGCAACTTCTTACACAACATCATGTGACACGGTTGATTCAGAATTTTGAAGCTAATATCAAGCAGGCCCTAGTTCAGTTGACATTCCATCAACTAGTTTGTTCAGAAGAGGGAGATAGACTTGCTACGAGACTTGTATCTGCCCTCATGGAGGTACTTTAACATGCACGATAAAATTATTTTTGAATGCGGGTGATTTCCACTTGGTATTAAGTAGTTAATTCTTGCTTGCAAAGGGAACAATTGTAAGATTTCCATATTAGTATGTTTATTGCTTGCACCAAATGCATATTTTATCAAGTACGGTTTTTCTGCTTCTCCAGCATTACACTGGTCCAGATGGCAGGGGAACTGTTGACGACATAAGTGGTAGACTACGAGAGGGTTGCCCAAGTTATTACAAAGAATCTGATTACAAGTTCTACTTAGCAGTTGAATCTCTTGATAGAGCTGCTGCTACATTAGATGCAGAGGAGAGAGAAAACCTTGCGAGAGAGGCATTCAACTACCTAAGCAAAGTTCCAGAGTCTGCAGATCTGCGGACTGTATGTAAACGTTTTGAAGATCTGAGGTTGGTTCATTTAGATCCATCTTCTCCTTCATCTTAGATTCAGTTTTTTTGTTCATTACCTAGATTCGTGGTGTCTCATGCTTAGCATGCTGCTATAATATTGCAGATTTTATGAAGCTGTGGTCCTATTACCTTTGCAAAAGGCACAAGCTCTTGACCCTGCTGGTGATGCTTTTAATGAGCAAATAGATGCTGGAATTCGAGATCTTGCACTTGCTCAACGTGAGCAGTGCTATGAGATTATTTTCAGCGCCTTGCATTCTTTAAAAGGTGAAGCTTCAAAGAGGGAATTTGGATCTCCTATCAGACCTATTGCTCAATCTACTCTTGATCAAACTTCTCGGAAAAAGTTTATACGCCAGATTGTCCAACTTGGTGTGCAATCTTCAGACAGAATTTTTCATCTGAAGCTGTATCAAACCTTAATTGATTTGGGCCTGGAAGATGAACTACTGGAATATGGTGGTCCCGATTTGGTACCTTTTCTGCAAAATTCTGGTCGTGAACCTACAAATGAGGTTTGTCTATTGTGGTTTCTATTTTTATACTGCTTATGTTTCTTGTGTGTGATACTCGGCATTGATAGTTATCTAGTTCTTCATCATATTATTAGCATCCAGTTTTTCTTGCATAATGTTTTGGTGTTTTTGGGGGATCAATTTCCTGAGCCATCAGTTCTTTCATTTTCTTCACAGGTTCGTGTTGTCTCTGCAGTGGCATCTCCAACTTCACCATTGGCTCATGCTAGATTACCTGCACCATCCAACCAAGCAAAATATTTTGAGCTTTTGGCTCGTTATTATGTTTTGAAGAGACAGCACGTTCTTGCAGCCCATGTTTTGGTGAGGCTGGCAGAAAGGCGCTCCACTGATGCAGGGGATGCTCCTACTTTAGAACAAAGGTTCTTATCCCAACTGACCTAATAAATATTTATGCCTATTTTTCAGGATTGAGCATAATTGGTGTGAATTTTTGTTTATTCATTCACAATCTTGCTTGAATGTTTCATTTATACCTTTATGATAGAAATTTGGGGGAGATGTACCTTTAAACTAGAGTTGATGAATTTGTATTGCAAACTATGTAGATTTTTTTTTTTCTTTCACTAAATTTACAATTAAGGTAGTTTGACTAAAGCATATTTGTCACAAACCACTAGTTCTTATATGTGAAGTAGTTCTTATCTTATTTAGTACTCCATCTATCCATAATTTTTTTTTTTTTGAAACTGGTAAAGTGCTCCATCTATCCATTAATTATTTGTTGCATTTGACTGGGCAAGGAGTTTGAGATGTTTAAGTTGGTGTTCCAAATTTTGTACTACTGTACCCTTATAACCTGTGTTGTAAGTTCAAGCACTTGCAATTCTGAGATCTGAATTCTGAACGTAATATTCACATTCATTTTAACATTTGATGAGGGCCCTAAGAATGTCTTGATTTTTCTACCATGGCAGTTCCCTGTTCTCGCAAATGCGAAATTTTAGAGGAAAGATAAAACAACTGCTCATTAAGTTAATAGCTTTCTCATAAATTTAGGTGCTGTTACTGCTTTGTGACAAAGTATTTTTAGATTTATTGAGAGTGGGAGCACTACTAATTTTTTCAAACATAGATATATAGAAAGAGGGAAAGTAGTTGCCTATTCCCTTTGGTCTGGTTCAGAAACCCCAACTTGCTGTTCCTCTAAGAGGGATTCTTAATTTGTCATTGTTTAGCTGTTTATGTTACTCAGAACAGATCTCATTTTGTATCACTCTATTTGATTGTGCGTTTCTTGATAGTAGTGGAATAAAATATATAGTTGTTGAAAAGTTTGATAAATAAAATATCACAGTAGAGTTTGATAGAAAGTCTAAATATGTTAGTAAAATGTAATTAAATTCTTGAAACTTAGGAAAGCTATTGAGATGAGCTTAAACAGAGCAACATGGTTAGTGAGGATTCATATAGCCGACCCCTATGTGCTTGGGATTGGGGCATAGTTGTTGTGGAAGACTTAAAAGTTGTATAAAATCATATTGTTAGTGAAGTGGTACCAAACACTTTTGGATGTATTGTAGATAGAAAGAATGATATACATATTTGAATGGAGGAAATACTTTTTTGTATTTAATAGAAATTTGTTGTGAGACCAGTGTTTGCTGTCTAATTTGGGTAATGGCAGGCGGCAATACTTGAGTAATGCTGTTTTGCAAGCAAAGAGTGCCCATGATAGCGATGGTATGAGTGGTTCTGCCCGGGGTGCTCTTGACAATGGGCTGCTTGATTTGCTCGAAGGAAAGCTTGCTGTTCTTCAGTTTCAAATTAAAATTAAAGATGAACTGGAGGCTATGTCTTCCAGGTTAGAGTCATCTACAAGCACATCTGAATCTGGTTCTGATGAAACATCACCCAATATGAGTAATATTCTTCGAGAAAAAGCCAAGGAGTTATCGATGGAATTGAAGAGCATTACACAGTTGTATAATGACTATGCTGTTCCTTTTGAGATATGGGAGGTATGAAACAATCAACACACATTTGTCACCATGTGCTCTACTTTATTTATTTGTTTATTTTTGCTCTACTTTATGCATGATCTTTTTTGTTTTCTTAAATTAAACCCGTTTGGCCATGAAAATTTCACTTTTTTCCAGAAAATTATTTCACTTTATTCAACCTACTTCAAAATTTTCAAATAAAGTGAATTTGAATTTTTTGGTTTTCATGGCCAAATGGCCAAGAATAAGCTGTACTTTTTTTTTCCTTTTTCTTTTTTTATATGAACACTCTGGTAGATAACTCTAAATCGTGAAGAGGTCTATTCTTCATCGGAGTATTTTAAGAAGTGATTTTAATCACGAATTGCATAACAAGTGAGACCATAGAGGTGACTTCTGGATTATAAACTAATAAGAGCAATAGAATATGCCACTGCTGTTATATTTAACTTTTCAATACCAAATTCCCTGTTTATAAGAGTCACTATGCAACTATATGGGCTTCTTCGATTTAAAAATAAAATTAAAAAGAAGAGCAACTACATGGGGTTTCTGTGCAGCAGTGCCAGAGGGCAGCTCAAAGCTTATATCTAAACTTCACAGTTTGTAAATAGGTGACATTTCAGCTTGTGAATGCTTCCCAAAGTTCTTCAGCAATTTCCACTTATCCCCTCCTTTTCCTTCACTCTTTTTCATGCCAAGGATTTGTCAATGCCATTCTTATTTACATCCTATCTGTAAAGAAATGGATATTGCGCCTAACTTAACCCCAAAGGCTAGCTCATGAGATGAGTATTGCTGACGACTATATAAGGAGGCAAATAACCCCATTCCACATCGATGTGGGGCTCTAACACCCCCTAGTATGCTTAGCACTAGACATCTGGAGCGTGGACAATATAATAATGGGACCCAACATTGGGTAACCCAGGAATTAGGATGGGTCTATTCTGATGCCACGTAAAAGAAGTGGATCTTGAGCCTAACTCACCACTAAAGTTACCTCATGAGGTGAGGGTTGCCTGACCATATAAGGAGGCAAACACCCCTATCCTACACCAATGTGTGATTTTAACACCATCTTTCATACACCATTGGCAGTGATCGGCTAGGGCATATTGCTTAATGTGCAAAAATATCTCTATAATTTGAATATAGTTGACTAGCCTCCCAAAAGAATCGAATAGAAAGGTAAAATCACCAGCTAATGGAAATTGGTACTTTTGAATTACTCTCATCTCTCGAAGATGAAGAGATTGATCAATTTTGTCATCATTTTAAGTTCTCCAATTTCAGGCAACTGAACCAAGTATCTTTTTCATGTTTCTGACTTACAGATATGTCTGGAGATGTTGTACTTTGCTAGCTACTCTGGTGATGCTGATAGCAGCATACTGCGAGAGACATGGGCTAGGCTCATTGATCAAGCTCTTATGAGGGGTGGGATTGCTGAAGCTTGTGCTGTACTGAAGAGGGTTGGTACCCATATGTATCCCGGAGATGGAGCTGTTTTACCATTTGATACTCTCTGTCTTCACCTTGAGAAGGCTGCACTGGTATGGGCTATTTCCCCTTTTGAGCTGCCCCTGCCCATTTTCATTCTGTTAGTTCCCTTGCATGTGCTTTCAACTAGTTCAATGCTTCATTTTGGAATTTAAACTCGATTGGATCTTTAATACTGTGAAGGAGCAAGTGGTTTCTAGTGCTGAATCTGTTGGAGATGAAGATATTCCTAGGGCTCTTTTAGCTGCTTGCAAGGGTGCAGTAGAGCCTGTATTAAATACTTATGACCAGCTGTTATCCAGTGGGGCAGTGTTGCCAACTCCGAATCTTAGATTGCGTCTCCTGCGTTCCGTACTGGCATTACTTCGTGAATGGGCACTTTCTGTCTTTGCACAGGGAATGGGTACAAGTGTTACTGGAGCCTCTCTGATTCTCGGTGGAACTTTATCATTAGGACAGACTGCAGTTGTTAATCAAGGTGTTCGCGATAAAATAACAAGTGCAGCAAATCGGTTAGTTTCTCATCAGCGGTTACTAGTATGTCTTTTCACTCATTTCAGTAGTATCTAGATAGGCTTTTCAACTCTTCTGTTATCTTCTTCATGTTATGGTTCTACCAATCTTGCTGGTTTGCTATATCTTAGAATTTATTAAATGCTTTACGGTGCACCAGTTTCGTTATTACATATGTTTATTTGTGCATATCTAAATCCATTGTTTGTTTTCTCGGTTTAACCAGATACATGACAGAAGTGCGAAGATTACCTCTTCCACAAAATCAGACTGAAGCTGTCTTTCGAGGTTTTCGTGAACTTGAAGAATCATTGTTAAGTCCATTCCCTTTTGAACGGTTTTGATTTTTGTAATATCATATGCTTGTACAATATCCTGCCTTTTCTTTGTCCTTCACAGCATATTTGATTTGAACAATATCATTTTTTTCTCAAGAACTGTATTTTATTAGTTCTGATTTCAGCATTGCCCTGATACTGCTTCCTGTGACGTGATAATACATCAATGACGGAATTGCCTTAGAATTGGAAAATGGTATTTTATCGATTTAAAGGTCGATAGAAATATTAGATTTGTTGTGAAATCTGAAAGTCAAGATATGAATATGTTAATTTTGCATTGGTGTATAAATACATTCTGTACATGAACCTATTATGGTTAACATAGTAATTTGATTTTAAAATTGTATTAGTTTTCTGCATATGTTTGTTTATAATAATTAAATGAGATATAAACAATGCCACAAGACATTGTGATTTGTGTCCCTATTTCCTGCAACCATAAATAAATACCTAAAGAAGAGTTGAAAATCGTCCAAGTCTTCAATGGATGTATTGGGATGAATATGTTCCAAGACAGTTTCACAAAAATTAGGAAAATAATAACACAGTTGGGCACTATTATGGTAAAGGAGAAAAATGCTACTGTTGAATCTTTGACATGATCGCGATATTGTCCGCTTTTGGGCCAAGTTGGTGCCTTTTTTTTTTTTTTTGAAAGGTCTCATACCATTGAGTATTCAACACTTTATAAGTAACTTGTTTTTAAAATCTAAAATCAATGTGGGACATCTACAATTCCAACAATCTCTTTCTCGAACTAAGTTCAACATAATCTATCATCTTATAAATAACTTTCCTTTTTTAAGCTTCTGTCCAAAAAATTATTCAAATAACATAATATGAGATGATTAAAGAAAAATGTCAAAAGGCTAACACTGGGAGATGAAAATGCCTTTCCCCAAGAGAAGTCAATCAAGATTCCCTTGGAGCTAAACATAGTGTAAGATGACATCAAATATATGACGCTTAGGTAAATTATTTAATGATTTTGCAAAGAACTAAGGAGATTATGATGCAAATTATTAAAATATGATAGGATAAGGTATAGTGTATACCTCAGGAGTGCGATCGCAAATTATGATATCGAAGATTCAAAAACAACCTTTGTAGCATCAACAGGTGCATTTGAGAAATCGACTACCTTAACACTTAACAGGTTTGGTTTAACACAACTAAAGGGACTTTGAAGCCTAGGAAATTCAACTTTTTTTCTAGTTGTACCTAAAATATTAAAGAGAATTTGGTCCCAACTTTCTTCTTATAAAATTTGTGTGGTTCGAAACTCCGATCAATAATATATATCCCTCAACTTTTCTCCACTTAAATACCAAACTTTTGTCCCTGACATAATACAGATTGGCACATCACTTGTGCTGCGCTGTTAGCAAATGAGTAAATCTTGCTGTCATTACTTTATGTTGGTAAAGATGAAAGAATCGTTACTGCATATTCTGCAGATAACAACAACAGCAACAACACATCCCGTGTAATCTCACAAGTAGGGTCTAGGGAGGGAGGTGTGTACGCAGCCTTGCCCCTACGTTGTGAAGGTAGAGAGACTGTTTCCAATACCCTCAAGTCTGCATTTTCTGCAGATTTTTGCTACAATTCCAAGATGATGAACTCACACTTGAAGTTTCTATCATTGCAACAGAGTAACTCGTACTGATATCATATGCATAACTCTTAACTGACAAACCAGGGTAAACAAGAGGAAACACAACCAGAAAATAAAAACAAACATCTCCTACCTTTGCAAAGAAGTAAGGGAACCACGAAATACTACCTGAGAAGCTATCAAATATAGATCAACTCCACAGGCCACCACAAGCTCATACTAGCATAAACCTGCAATTTTTAAAGAAACAAGGAGACTTGAATTGTTAAGACTCAACATTAACTTAACACGGACTTATTACAACTTACGTTACTGAGTTCAGTCACAACATGCTACATGGATCTCAGCAAGTTACAAGTTCTGTCCCAACTGAAGGTCTAAATCTATGGTGTAAGGTTTACATATATCTCTTTCAGCTATAAGTTCTTCCAGAGGACCAGGCTGCAAGTAACGATCTAAATCTACGATATTACATACAGATATCTCATGAACAGTCGAGAGTATCTACCATTGACAACAACACTACAGTCACTAAAGAAAAGTAACAAGGGTAAAAGGTCAGAGAGAATAAGAGAGCAGGGTAAGAGGATAACAAAGAATGGATCCATGTCACTATTCAATGGTTAATCTTATCGGCCTTGATCCCGTTATCAGTTACTTCAGCTTCATCTGCTACTTTCCCAATTGGGACCTCTTTCACCAAGAAAGCATCTCCAACATCTTTGTCAGCCGCAGACACATCAGCATGAGCATCTTCTGCTTTTCCATCTTCAGTTGGGTCATCACTTTTCACAGCATCAATATCAGAAGTTTCATCTTTCTTCTTTGCAACACAATCTGTCATTTTGTCATCTTTCTCAACCTCAGCCTCTTTAGAAGGACCATCTTCTGCTTTTTGGCCTTCACCCATTTTTTCAGCTTGGTTCTCCTTCATAACATCAACAGCAGAAGAATGCATTTCATCTTTCTTCTCAGCAGCATGATCAGCCATTTCGACATCCTTCTCAACAACATCATCTTTGGAAGGACCATCTTCAGTTTGGCCTTGACTTGTCGGTTTAGCTTGGTTCTCCTTCACAACACCGACATCAGTTGAAGGCATTTCATCCTTATTTTCATCTTTTCCCTCGTCATGTTTCTGTTTGACCACCTTTTCAGCTTCCACAGCCGCAACATCCTTTTCATGTTTTTCAGCTTCCACAGCCACAACATCCTTTTCATGTTTTTTAGCTTCCACAGCCGTATCATCCTTTTCCTGTTTTTCAGCTTCTGGCATGTCAACATCCTTTGCTGCCTCAGTTTCTCCCTGGTCTTCTTTGTCTTTCACATCCTTCTTCGAAGCTGAAGATTTTCTGCTTCGCTTTGTTGGAGTCACACTTTCTGCTGCAAGTGGAGCTGTCTTTGCCTTTCCAATGATCCTTGTGGATCTTCTTGGAGCTTCCCCACTTCCCCAGTCAAACTCAGTGATTGCCGGACCACCAGGGTGTGACTTCAGGTACTGCTGCAACTGTTTCTTTGTAGTTATCTCCTCCCCTGTTGGTGCAGTAAATACGATCTCATTTTTCTTTGGCGTCCCTCCTTTCTTAGGCAGAAATTGAGAAACAAAAATAGAAAAAATGGACATTAGTTATTGAAAATATCTCCATCATTCTCCTTTTATATTCCTTGTCTTTTATTGGGTTGGCTGCTAAAATGGAGAGTAAACATGGAAAAGAAAAAAAAAACAAAAACTAAGACAAGGAACTACTTGAGAGATAGAAAAGGAAATCACTAGGCAAAGCTCCGAAGGAAAGGAAACTACTTCACAACATCAGGAGAAGATAATGATGAATTCTTGATAAGCAAATAATATATAACTTATGGCTCAGCTAATATCCATCATGTTCCGACTGTTTTTAGTACAGAATTTGGAACATGCACAATCCCACTACAGTTCAGTAAATAAATGAGTCAGAGTGCAACTGTTTCACATGAGTAGCTCTTCCTGATCAAATGGGGTTCTGAGGAGTTTCAAATCGTATTTATCAACTTAATCCCCAAACAAAGTAATTTTGCAGACTACTAGCACACACTATAGATATACAAGTGGTATACATTTAACAAAGAAACAGCAACCCAGCCAAAAGCACCCTGAAATCAATAACACATTATTGTCTATGCATATAAAATGACAACACAGAGAATGAATCAGTTAAGAAAGTGTAAAACCAATAATTTTGTTTTCTTCTTTGAAATGGCAGTGTCTGAGTCAGCTACTGTGTAGCTTGGCTATTCAATCGGCAACTCTACCCATCAAAGCATAGGCGAACGTGAAGAAATCTGTTAGTATTTTATGTCTCAACTGGGATTTAAAACCTGTCTCTAAGGTTTGCACCCACTTTATTAATCACTAGGTCACACACTTGGGTGCAAACCAAAGCAATAACTTGGTACTACAATAAACACAAGCTTTACAAATGAGACAGCCTTGTCAAAACTGCTAGTCATAATGCCTTCCATGTGAATAGATGAGCAGTGAAATAAGCATTAAAGCGAGTAAATCTTTTTGCGGAAAGGGAAACTCGTTACTATTATTAAGAGGAAAGACTTATTTTGTGCCACAACCCAAGTAGAACTGACATTTCACTGAATCTAATTAGTAAGATATTTCAATAAACAATTAAATGAATAACAACATCACCCTACAACTGCATCATTTAAGCATCTGTAAAATCAAATTCAAAGAAAGTCACCAAGAGGATGCTACCCACACAGACAAATAAGATTCTCATAAAATGTAAAATAAATGGGCTGAACAATAAGTATATAGAAATAAGTGATGCTGTCATCATTAATGGGCAAGATAGAAGCTAAAGTATTGAATGAGAGAACGGAACAGTTATTACAATATCAGAGTCTCAGATTCTGACAATGAATGTGAGGAGCTTCATTAAGAAAAATGCCTCCATACAAAGAAGGGAAATCATAGATGCCTCGTTCATTAGAAGAAAGATAGACCAATATGAAGTCAGAACGATGTGGGTTGTTATGGTCCCCTAAAATGGATCTAAGTTATGGGACGCTGCATGATACAACCTATGGTGTTGGTTCGTTAAGAGAGAACCTGCAATCTCTCAAGTTAAAGTACTCAAAAACTGGAATAATTTTCTGCTCATCTTTTCACTGAATTCAAATTACTTTAAATAACATATTGGTAGATTATCCACCCACTTGATAGCAAGGAAATAACTTCGTACTATTATTGAAATTAGAAAGAGGAGGAATAACCTCCTTACTGCTTATAACTGCTACAAAGAAATAGGAAAAAATAATCAATAGATAAGCTTAAGTAATCTACTTTCTGATTTGTTTAAAGTTTCCCCGCGTAAACCGTTAGCAGACTAAAAGGGTGCTAACATTACTACCCTCCTTCAAATTGCACTTGTCCTCAAGCACAATGTGGGAAGTACTAGTATTTCCTTCTTTTTCAGCAAATTCTTCCTCATTATCAATGGAATCAATCCAAAATAATTTCTTGCACTAATAGCTCAGAGTGAATAATTCGTCACATTTGAAATAGAGTCCCTTAAGTCATCTTTCATCCATTTCAAATCTGGTTAGTTCTTCACAAATCTGGTTGTTGTTGAGGTGAGAAATCTGTTGTCTTTGATCTACAAGCATCTAACGATTGCGAACAAAGAGGTTGTTCCTTGTGTTCCATAAAGTCGGGAAATACTCACCGCCGTAGCCAAATCTGGAGGATTATGCAACTCTCCCTCAATTTCGCAAGAACAACTACCGGCACTAACTCTATCTTAACGACTGATAAAGCCCTCACTCTAGGATATGGGACTTCACTGCTCGGAGAGGAATGAGTTCTTCTCTAAATCATCTCTTCCTTTATTTAAGTTAAAGAAAGAAGTCAATTACGTTCGAGGTTTTTGTCAACTGATTCCACTCAAGCAATAAAAAAAAGGCTATCTCCTCTAATCTCTAACTATGTTGAGTTCAATCAATCTAAGAACTAGTCGATGTCATGTAATCAGCAAGACCACTTATGCAAAATTCCATTTATTTTGTGCTTGTATAAGGGTACTAGCCCACGAAACCAATTGTTCAAACCTTTCTTGGTACTCTGTCACATATCCAATTTGACGTAACTTGGTCAATTCTTCCAACTTTTGACTTCTAATTGGCGGTCCAAAATGAACGTTGCATTGACGTTTGAACTCATCCCAATATCATTGAGGCATATCTTTCACTAGTTGAAGAAACTAGTGTTGTGCAATTCCCTCCAAATGAAAAGAAGCAAGACCCTTTTTTTTCTTTTTTTGGTGTTTGTCGGTGTCGAAAGAAATGCTCACACATGTTCAACTATCCCAAGGAGTCCTCATGGCCACGAAATCGTGGAAAATCCAACTTTGTATATTTAGGAATCATGGAATTCCTACTAGTTTTTATCCTGATCCCGTAGCCACTGTTTTACCTTTTCAACCTCGGTTGTGACTACCATTTTATGTTGAAGTGCATCCAAGCGAGCATTTATAGCTTCTTGTCTTGCTAAATTGGTCACGTTCTTCTCAGAATAAAGTCAACAATTGGCATAATTGTTTTTGTATTAGATCTCCCACAACTCCCGTTTCTAATACCAAGTTGTTACGGTCCCCCTAATATGGACCTAGTTATGGGACACTATAAGATGAAATCAAATGTTTTCTTTAATACGACCTGTGGTATTGGTTCGAACCTGCAATCTCTTGAGTTAAAGTACTCAAAAACTAGAATAATTTTTTGCTTATCTTTTCATTGAATTCAAATAACTTTAAATACACATTAGTGGATTAACCAACCACCTAATAACAAGGAAATAACTTTCTACTACTACTAAAATGAGAATGGAGGAATAACCTCCTTATTACTAATTACAGCTACAAGGAAATAGGAAAACATAATCAATAGATAAGTTGTCCTTACTACAAATATAATTAATAAATAAGGTGAAGTTCTGATTTCTTTAAGTTTTTCATGTGTAAACCGTTGGTAACACATGTGTTATGTGAAAATTAGACCAAAAAAGGTATTGATCGTGTTGCATGGTCTTTCCTTTTCGGTAGTGAATGTATGGTTTTACTAAATTTTGTCGAACAATACTTTCAGTTTTGTTGATAGGTAGATTAAATGAATTAAATGTTGCATCACTTGTGTCAAGTATTCCATCATAATCAAATTAGGGACATAGGAAACAATGTGCCAATATCCAACATTTTGTATGTTGATGACCCATAAATTTTTTGCGAGGTAAAAGAGGAACAACTGTGGTCTCCAAAAGTTGTATAGCTGAAGAAGTTTCTTTAGTAGCATATAAATCTAGCTGAAAGAAAACATGATTTATAGGACACGATAATCGTTTATTGTTTTAAGTTATAACAAAATTTATTGGGAACGTGATTTATAGAAAAGAAAAGCGAGCCTAAGATAGTTCAAGCATGTGAATAGGAGGTACGCGGATGCGCCAATTGGAAGGTGTGAGAGGTTCGTTGTAGCAAGAGTAAGGAGAGGTAGACCGAAAATAACTCGGGAGAGGTAATTAGACAAGACATGACACAACTTCAATCTGCTACCGACAAAATCCTAAATAGGAAGGCATGAAGGTTGAGGATTAAAGTAGAAGATTAGTACTAGCTGAGTGTGGTCGCTCGCTAGGTTAGGCAAGAGAAGGGCTATACCATATCAGCAGCTATGCCAGCTCGAAAAGGACTGGGAGAGGCAGGGGGATTGCTCAATATCCTCTTCTCCTTATTATATTAGTAGTAATTAGCAATCATGTAGTTTCTTATTCTTCTATGTTCTTCTACTATATGTTGCTTCATTTTACTTTTTATTGACATATTTTGTGGTTATTTTTTTATTCTTGCAACCCTTCTCTGAATAACTTTCCTTTTGAGCCGAGGTCTATCGAAGACAGCCTCTCTACCCCACAAAGGTAGGGATAAGGTCTGCGTACATCTTACCTCCCCATACTCCACTTGTGGGGTTACATAGGGTATGTTGTTGTTGGTTATCAAAGCTAAATATGACATGAAAAGTCAAGACTAATTCATCTCAATATGTACCTTTACGGAAGAATATCAAGATGCTATGGGTGGATTTCCAAATCTAGTAAAACGGGAGGTTGGTAATAGGAAGAAAATAAAATGTGGCGAAATGCATGGATACAAGATATTCTTTAAAAAGATATTTTCTTGATACACTGCATTATTACAGAAAATGAGACTACTACTCATAATTGCAAGATAGGTGATAGATGGGAGGTCAACTTCAAGAGAAAATTCTATGACCATGAAGCTGATAAAGTTGCTCAGTTTCTCAATGAGAAGGGTAGAGAGCTATCCCACATCATGATGCTCCAATCATGAAAGTTGAGAAGCATGGATGTATCCCACTTCACTCGAATGAGGTTTATGAACTTCAAGCTCAAACTTAGAAGCTAGGTATTAATGCAGCAACATGTCATGATATTCCCTTTCTTGCAGTAGACGACAGACCACTTACTTATATCACCTGTTGGTGCATTGATACCTAGCTTCGAAGTTTGAGCTTCAAGTCCATAAACAAGAAATCAAGTTCGTAACTGAAAATTCCAATCGCTTAACATATGTATTTTTTCTTCATTCATCTCTCTTCGTTAAATTCGTGCTTTATTTGTGTTTTCGCTTAAAACCTCAAATAAACTCTTTTTTTTTTTTTGCATTTCCACCTATAATAACACTGATCTTATGCGTGTGCTATCAAAAGAGTCTAGGGAGAACGCACCCAATGATGTGGCCTAGTGGTCAATGAAGTGGATGGAGAACCATGAGTTCTCAAGTTGAAACCCAATAGAGACAACAAACTAGGTGATTTTTTCCAAATCTGTCCTAGCCTTGGTAGGTAGAGTTACCCTATATCAGTTGTTGGTCGGAGGTGCTAGGTATCCCGTGGAATTAGTCGAGGTGCGTCAAGCTAGCTCCGACACCACGGTTGTCCCAAAAGAAAGGATCTAGGTAAGAACCTATCATGTACTTGCAACCTCCTAACTGCATATGTACTTGGTACCTTCACCAACATTTAAGATTCAATCCTTGGTTTTCAAGGTTGTCAATCCAGCTTTTCCCAGGATTTGTGTGTTAATCATTGTCCACAAGCCTTAAATAAAGTTGCTTTCATCAGACTTCTCAGTTCCTTCTTCTCTTTTCTTTCTTTTTGCATGTGTGGGGTGTGGGGTGGGGGAGTATGAGAGGTACTGACAAAACAAAGGCCACAGTAGTAACTAGTTTGAGCTCAAGAAAGAGAAAGACATACCAAATTGATGCAGCTCCAAATATCTACTGCAACATGAATAGTACATAAAGTACAACCTTAAAAGAATATTCACAATGAAGTAGGGTTTTTTCGGAAAAAAAATCTTGAAGTGTACCTTTCCACTTCGAAGGCGTGAATTTACATAAACTAAGAAAACAACACCATGACAATAA
Source organism: Solanum megistacrolobum (assembly GCA_029582645.1). NCBI lineage: Eukaryota > Viridiplantae > Streptophyta > Magnoliopsida > Solanales > Solanaceae > Solanum > Solanum megistacrolobum. Next base: position 1,835 of record JAJOON010002700.1, on the reverse strand, counting down.
GGTGACTGTGCAAAATATAGAGACTAAACTGGAGTGGATGCAGCTGTTGACCATTTTAATTTTCGTCTCCACCTCCTGAATTTGTTTAAGGAAAATTAGAGTCATCATCACACAAGGGAGAACTGAATCCAATGTGCAGGAAATTCGTTGTAGAGTTCGAGAAGTCCTCCTGCCTTGAATGTTTTCATGGAGCAGCCGAAAGAATCAGAGTACGGGAATTTTCTTTCAGTGTCTGGCTGCAATTTCTGTAGGAGTCTTGACAATATCGAATGGTGAACTACAAGCAGCAACAGTGCTGGCCCAAAGCCAATAGCAGCCTCAAGTTCACTTGTCATAGAGCTCAAACTTGTGACCTAAGACACAAGTCCCTCAATCTTTGCCAGTTGAGAAAATCCTGAAGAGGCATTAATACCCACATTATAAACCCTGTATAACTTGTTCACAAACCGTACGACCCCATATGGTGAAACTAGTCCTGGTTGAGCCAAGCTGAACCAGTGTTCCATGGACTTCTCATCTTGCCTCTTTACACAAGTGTCAAAAAGGGATGCAACATTTGTATTGGTACCTCATTATGATATCTGATGACACACTTAAAAAGTGCCAAAATTTAAACATATATGCGATCGAAGAACATCCAAGTCCATGTATCATTAAGTTGTCAATCCTGCACAAAATCTAACAAGTAGCTAGCTTTAATTTAGCTCCAATTGCCTTAAGAGTTTTTGAGCTTGGTACTGGAGCACAACTAAATGTGCATAAATTCTTGATGGTGGAGGGTGACGGCAGAGGGTGAACATGGAGAATCCTTAAACAATGAGATCTCACAAAATAGAGATGAAGCAAGGGACTCAAAACTTTCTTCAACATACGCTAAAACTTATAGCAAAAAGTTTGACATACTCCTACCCGATACTTCCACACCCGTATTGGATCGCAATGAATCAACTAACTTAGTAAACCATGAAAATGCATATAGTTTTTCATGGTTAACTCACCTCCCAGACCCCTAAACCAAGTTGCCCAACATGATCCTTTCCCACTTTTGCTCCCATGGTGACTCAAACCACCAATCTTGATGGTTGGAGGTGAACGGTCCTTACCAAAAAGCTATCCGCCGTTTGTTGAGAAGCAAATATGTTATTATAATTTAGATGCAATAAGACAATTAGCTTTGGAGCATTTTGGTTTAATATTCAAGTCCAAAGCTTAAACTCAACCAAAAGCAAGTTTCAATAAGCTTGAGCCAATCTAAGTACAAGTTTACAGTTTCGTATAAAAGACAGAGAACTTCTGAAAGTGAATCAGGCGGTCCTGTTTCCTTTAATTAGAAGCATAACAGTTAGTGTCTATTTTGATATGTGAGTTAGCTTATTCATCTTGTTAGATACTAAAAGGACTTGAGAATTCCTTTTTGTAAACAAAGTCTCAACTTTAATTAAATTGCAGGCACTGAAAAATAGAAAGAACCAGCACATTATCCTCCATCAAAAAAAAGTTGCAGATTGAGTACTTAAATACAACTTAAATTACAAAAGGATCGTTTCTGGTACATCTTGAAACCGTCAGACAGTAAGTTCTTTAGATTGCACTCTTAAGAAACTTCACTTCCCTGAAGCCATGGTTTTCAAAGCCAATTAATAAGTCAGAACTGAAGTTTTTTCCCTTCCAATTTTTGGTTTAAAAGGCTAGGTTATTTCTCTTAATACCACTTTATCCCCCTCCTCCCCAAGGGAACCCCCTACCCCAACTTGTAAAAAGATATATAAGACTACTAGACAACTCAAGCTTAAAAACTCTAACTCGCCTACCAGTTGATCACCATAACCAATGAA
>JAJOON010002699.1:0-33279 GCA_029582645.1 Solanum megistacrolobum | reverse complement strand
CACGAAAATGATCGCCGATCTCGATTTAGATCGCCTAAAATTAGAGTGTTTGAACGATGAAAATGTGAAGAAAGAAGGCAAGAGGAAAAGACGATCGGTGAGTTGCCGAATGGTTAGCGAAGCCCGACTTTCCTCGCTGATTGGCCCCAAAAAGCCACACCTCAGATTAGTATAAATTGATTTTTAGAAGAGAGAAAAAGCATTCAGAAATTATGAGGAACAAAAGAAAGAGAGCAAAAACACTGCTATTGTTGATTTTGAGTAATTTTAACAAGATTTTTAATTGGGTATTTTAATAGAGAAGATATTATTCATTTTAGACTTTCAATTTTCAAATACCCAGCTATGGAGCATGTAACAGGTATCGAATTTCATCCTTTTATGATGATTGGCTAGAACCCCAATCTTGGGGGTTTGACAATGTGACCAATTGCTGCGCTTGACTTATTGGGTGTTAGTAATTATCGATTTTTGGTGTTAATTTGAAATGGGTTTGAGTTATTACTATGGTTTAACTACTATATTGTATGTTTAGTGCAATATACCTTAGGGTTTGATGCTTGCTTGAGAGAGAAGTGTAGAGCTAAGGTAGTAACTTGGCATCCATATCTAGTGGGTCATGACGGTTTCAGCTTGAGAAAGTGAAACTCAAGACTCATCCTTTGTATCTAGCTTGAGAGAGTAGATTTAATGAGATTGTGGGCTGGTCTTCTTATGGAGTGTGTTGAGGTTCGAAAGAACTTGGTGGAAATAAGGTAATTGTTCGAGAGAAAAATTCCTTACCTAAAGTCCATCCTACCAATGATGAATTAACATTGTTGGTTAGTATCCTACCAATGATGAATTAACATTGTTGGTTAGTGATTTTCACCCGTTGAGTTGAACTTCGCAGTTGATTAGTCAATCCCCCAAGAATTGTCTCCTTATTTGATTGTTCCTTGTTGATTGTTGAATTGGTTTTGTAGTCTAAAAGCTGTTTGCTTGGAATAGCAACTACATCTTTGAGTTTGGCTCACTTTTATTCCTCGGCTGCAAAAGTCATCGTTATAACTTCATAGTCTAATTCAAATTATAAGTACTCTCTTTAGAATCTACCCTAACTCATATAGTTGGGTTTATACTGATTTACGATCGTTGTACACGTAGAATTGGATGAGGTGTACTTGAAACATTAAATCAAATGGTACCGCTGCCGGGGAGTAGCGTTGTTTAGAGCTACTTTATCAAAGTTTAACTTGTGAATTTGTTGGCTGTAGTTGAAGTGATTTAAATTATATTGTGTTTGTGTTGGTTGTGCTGAGCAGAAGAGGGAATGAGTGAGACAAAGATGAATGGTATCCAAGCAGGTCACCGAGATGATATTGATGTTGTTAATAGTGTGCACAACCCAATCCAGTAGGGTGGAGTTGGTGCAATATTCCTACCGTCAGCCGAAAAAGATGCTATATTTGATGTCCCAAGAACAACTCTTCATCTCCTCCAAATGAAGGGACTCTATGGAGGCTTGACTTGTGAAGACCCACATGAGCATATGAGGAATTTTATATATGTTTGCATCCCGTTTTCATTCAAGAATGTGTCGCAAGAATCAATCCAGCTCAGGTTATTTCCACTATCTCTGACGGGGAAAGCTAGCAAATGGTTGGTTGAGTTACTAAAGAAATCTATCACATCGTGGGATGAGCTTACCATGGCATTCAATGCAAGGTTCTTTCCGCCATCGAGGATGAAGTAACTCAGAGATAACATTCAAGGTTTCAAGCGATTGGAGGGTGAACCCATCCATGAAATGTGGCTGAGGTTTAAGAAACTCCTACTTCAATGCCTGACTCACGGACTACAAAACAATTTGCTGGTCCAATACTTTTACCGGAGTCTTGATTCGGTAAATAAAGGAGTGGCTGCTCAATTGGTTTGAGGAGGAATAATGTTGCAATCATTTGAGGTGGCTTCATTTCTTCTTGATGACATGACAAAAATAAATCAAGCTTGGTACACTCAAGAAGATCAAGTTTCACCTGTTTGCTTTAGAATGACTCAAGAGAAACTTGATAAGGAATGAGAAAGGGATGAGAACATCAAGAAAATGTTAGCCCAAATGGAACTACTACAAGCACATGTGTTAGAGAATGTGAAAAAGTCCAAAGGAAAAAGTGGAGTGTTTAGAGTTGAGGAGGGCTCTTCTTCGAGCTATTCAAAGCTAGGGGAGAATCAAGATTGGAACTTTCATAGATTTCAGGAGGGTTTCCACCCACGTTACTTGCAGCGGAGTGGAAATCAAGGTTGGAACTCTTACAAAGAAGAAGACCGAAAGAAGATACTATCAAGAATGGGATGATCAAAGTGATCCTTGAAAAAGAGAGCATGATCATGAGAAGAACCACACACAATCAAGTGAGAGACCAAAGTCAAAGGGGAGTACAAGTAGTCCCTGAGTGGATGATTTGTTGTCTCGCATCCTTGATAAAGTTGAGGGCTCAGATGACTTACTAAATGAGATGAAAGCTGACTTCTCGTCATTCAAAAATAGAGTAAATTCTCATGCTGATGCAATCAAGCTACTTGAAGGTTAGTTAAGTCAACTTTTGACACAATTGGGACTGAAAGCAATGAGGGATGACGAAACCGCATGCATGAGAACTTTGGTGGAGGATGGTGGTAGAGATTTGGCTGTGGTTACTCGAAGCGGAAAGGTAGTGGTAAGTGATATGGAAGGCAATGATGAAGCTCAAGCTCATGAAGAGGATAAAGGCATTGAGGAAGAAGAGATACTCATCCAACAAAGCATTGCTAAAGAATCACAAAAAGATTTAGAAAAAAATCTATACAATCTCGAAAAGGGTGCAACCTCTCCTCAAAATACCTCCACCATTTACCCAACGTCTAAAAAAGAAGAACGAGGATGAAAGGTTCAAGAAGTTCTTATCGATGTTCAAGACATTATCGATTAATCTCCCTCTAGTAGAGGCATTGTTGGAGATGCCGGGTTATGCCAAGTTTATGAAAGAGTTAGTCACAAAGAATAGAAGCTTGGACTTCGAAACAATTGAAGTATCTGATAGTTCTAGTACAATTATGCCTAATGAGATGATCAAATAGAAAGAAGATCCTGGAGCTTTTACCATGTCTTGCACTATCGGTATGCTCTAATTTGCTAAGGCCATATGTGATTTAGGAGCAAGCATAAACCTACTGCCATATGCAATCTATAAACAACTTAGGTTAGGTGAACTGAAATCCACAACTATGAGACTCTTGATGGAAGATCGATCAATTAAACACCCTGTGGGGATACTATAAGAAGTCTTGGTAAAGGTTGACCGATTGATCTTTCTGGCAGATTTTGTAATTCTCGATTGCGAGATTGATGCTGAAATCCCCATCATTTTGGGAAGACCATTTTGGCAGCCGGGAGAGCGTTGGTGGATGTTGAAAGTGGAGAATTGAAATTCCGAGTGAACGAAGATGAAGTCACTTTTATTGTGTGTAAGTCCATGAAGCATTCAAGCGATATTCACGTGGTCTCGACTATTGATGTAATTGATGAAGCGGTGGCTAGTGTGAGCCATTTGATGTTTATAAGTGAACCACTTGAGGGTGTGATTGCAAACTATGGCGAGTTCAAAGTCCACAGTTATGATGAGGTAGTAGCTGCCCTTTCGGGTTTCGGAAAATATTCAAAGACTCTATTGCAGTTGGATATTGATCTAAAAAATCGAGAAAGTCCTCCCACTAAGCCATCAACAGAGGAACCACCGAAGCTTGAGTTGAAAATACTCCCTTCCCATCTTTGATATGCATTCTTGGGGTAGAATAACACATTACCCGTAATCATTGCAGCTCCTTTGATTGAATGGTAAGTAAAGTTGCTTCTTGAGGTGTTGTGAATATATATCAAAGCTATAGGATGGACTATCGCTGACATAGTGGGAATTCCTCCCGGCATTTGCACTCTCAAGATTCAGCTTGATAGTGAATGTAAACCGAGTGTTGAGCATCAAAGGATATTGACCCCACCGATGCAAGATGTGGTAAAGATGGAGATAATAAAGTGGTTGGATGCGGGTGTGATCACCCTAATGTGGATAGCAAGTGGGTGAGTCCGGTAGAATATGTACCCAAAAAATGAGGCATAATAGTAGTCCCAAATAAAAAAGGGGAGCTTGTGTCTATGAGACCTGTAATCGGATGGCGCGTATGCATGGATTATCGGAAGTTAAACTCATTGATCGAAAAAGATTACTTTCCATGCATTTCATGGATCAAACGCTTTACCGACTTTCATAAAGAAGATGATACTGCTTTTTGGATGGGTACTACGGTTATAATCAAATTAGTATTGGTCTGAAAGACCAAGAGAAAACTACCTTCACTTGTTCATATGGAACTTTTTCTTTGAAATGGATGTGGTTCGGGTTGTGTAATGCTCCGACAACGTTTCAACGTTGCATGCTATCTATTTTCGCTGACATGGTAGAGGATTCAATGGAGGTCTTCATGGATGACTTCTCAGTTGTGGGTGACACTTTTGAAGTATGTTTATCACACTTCGGGAAGGTCCTTCAAAGATGTGTAGAGAAAAATTTGGTCCTAAATTGGGAAAAATGTCACTTCATGGTTAGGGAAGGTATAGTTCTTGGTCACAAAGTGTCACAAAAAGGGCTGGAGGTTGATAAAGCAAAGACTGAGGTGATTGAAAAGTTACCACCACCAATATCGGTGAAGGGTATTCGAAGTTTCTTGGGGCATGTCGGCTTTTACCGGAGGTTCATCAAAGGCTTCTCACAATTTGCATACCCCTTATGCAAACTATTGGAGAAGGAGGTGAAATTTAAGTTTGGTGATGCATGTATGGTGTAACAGCCCGTATTACGCATATGCTTGTTATATTCTTGTGATACTTGACATAGCCTTATAGTATAGGTGAGGGACCATGATTCTTATATGATTAGTGTTGGTTTAAACTAGCTCGGAAGATGATGTGATGCCTTGCACATTTCAACATGTGTACTGCAAGTTAACTCCAACATGAGTATTTAAAGAGACAGTAAGGTGGTAATTGAGGTTAAAGTTGAAAGTTAAGTGCTAAGTTAAAGCAAAAGGGATTAATATTTAGAAAATGGAATAAAATAAGTGAGCTGCTTGCTTGACTTAACTAAGCTAAAAGGTGACAAGTAGGTGCATCACCTACATTGACTTCTTGACCAGTCCAAAGGACCAAGTAGGTGCATCACCTACCTGAGCTATATGGATCTAGTTTAAAAGGCCAAGGCTTATGGATCAGATTTGGGCATATGCTAATGGACTCACTTGAGGCCCAAACTAAGTTAAATAAAAGGAAAATGAAATTTAAGCCCAGCAGCCAAATCTGTCAAGGCCCAATATTTAAGCCCAAGCTAAAGCAAGTCGGTGCATCACCTAGTTTGACCTTTTGAGCTGCTTGATGTACATAAGTAGGTGCATCATCTACTTGACCAATTAGTGGCTGAAAATGAAGCTTTCTAGAGAATATTCTTAAAGGTGAAGAAAGCCTAATATAAGATATATTGGTTGCTATTCTCACTCATTTTAACACAGAATATTGAGGATTAACTCCAACTCTCTCTCTTTTCTCTGAAGGATTAAAACAACAGCCTTAATGTTCTTCTAGGGTTCTTGAAGAAACCCTCATCTTTGCAAGACAAGGTAAGTGAAAACACTTATGGATTTAGCTTAATTCGCCCATAGATGATTAGGAAAACATGTTATTCATGCTCAAGTATAAGTATAAAGGCATAATATTTCTAGAAGCTACTGCTCACTTCCTTGGTTATTAAGATACTTTTCTCTTCTTTTTTGATTTAAGTGTGAATGGAAGTTGAAGTTCTTGAAGATTCCAACTTAAAAGGGAAAGTTGCATAAATTAAGGTAAGGTGACTACTCTTTTTTTTGGTCCTCCTTATGTATGAGTGAGGAATTATGGGTGTGCTGTAATAAAGAACTCAAGGGGGTGGTGAGTTCAATAATTGGTTGTATGATAAATAATATTTGAGGCTGTTTTATGTGTATTGTTGTTGGTGCGACTTGGGTAATCTTGGAAAAGGATATATAATGTATGCATTGGGCAAAGAAAGAGGGTGGTGATACACATTATTTTGAGGGCTGTATGGGCTCATTATCTGTCAAGTTAGCTACTATTTTATGAGGCTCACGATGTGATAGTTGCTAATTTTAGTTTATCATGTCTTATATTGTAGATTAAAACCTAAAAGGGGAGGCTGAATCGTGATAGTTGCATTGGTCAGAGGATAAGGTATGTAAGGCTATTCGATTCAATATTCTTCGGCATGAAATCTAATACTTGCAATCAATATCAATAAGGGAATTTCCTAAGTTCTACTCCTAGTAAAGGAAACATAGTGGCAGCGTACGATCTCCAAATAGTTGACAATATTTCCCCATCTCCTTAGTGTATAGAATTACTTCATTATATGTTCACTTCTCTATACTTGTGTAATTATCCTCCTATGTGCTGGTATTGAAATGGTATTTGCAAAAGCAAGTTTGGTGAATCCTCTTCTTAGTCAGTTGAAGTCAATCGTGTCATTTAAGCTCACGAGTAATGCATTAATGTTACATAGCTCCTTATGTCATTGTTGCTTCCTTGAAGTATTATTTTCATGTCTTCTACTACTGGTCTGTAGTTCCAAATATAAAAAATGATTATGACCACCAAAATAACAATCTCAAAGATTAAAGAATCTAAGTAAAGCAATCTGTATAATTAACGGTTGCAGCTCAGGGACGGAAGCGTAGCATGGGCCAATCCCAATTGGTATAGAAGGGTGGCAGCTCAGGGGCGCAAAGCCTAATATGGGCCGATCCCAATTTGTGTAATTATGAGGACCGCATCCCAGGGGTTAAAATACGTAGCATGGGTCATCATCTTCTACCACTGATCAGCTGGTCATTCGTATCACATGCCTTATAAAGATCATAACACACATAAAGGTAAAGACAAGAATGTAACATACATGATCCCACAAGAGTTAACAAAGGTGGTCTTCTGTTCTGATTTATGCACACATATATTGATACTTGGTTTCATTCGAACTCTTATTTTATCACCAATTTATGCATATAAGGAGAACAACAATCATGAAGCTCATTTTTTCATTTAAATCAAGAACTCAATTTAAAGCATGCATCATTATAAGGAGAAATATAGAAACTCATTTTTCACACAAGACTCCTAAAACCATGCATCATGCTTCTACAATTCTACAACTCAAGCTTGATTAGGAATAGAAGAAAGAGACAAGAATATCTAAACTCACCTCAACTCATCATTCAACATAACATCCCCCACTTAGGAGAAACCCATATAAACCAACACAAAAGGATTCCAATACAAAACTAGAAATTATGACTTACCAGTACCTTCATCCGAATTTGTTTTCTTGTTAGCTGGGAGAGCATAGAAACGATTCCTTGCTTGACCAACAACACTAGGACCATTATAAGGAGCTTGCTTAGCATTCCTTCCTTTAGCCACAATATTTGGACAATCTCTCAACTTGTGATCATTTTCCCACAACCATAGCAACCACTAGTGCCGAATACACACTTCCCAAAATGCTTCTTTCCACAAGAGGAAGAAGTAGGCTTAGCAATTTGAGAACCACCACCTCATTCATGGTTAACCTTAGGAGCACTTGAGAAATCTTGATTTGGAGCCCTCCTCTTAAACCTAGGTTGTCCTTGATCCTTATACCTACCCATTTTCAAGTCTTTCCTCACCTTAGTCATCTTGGACTCCTCAGTAGATTGAGCATACACATAAAGCCTATACATGTTCATGTCACCAAGGAGCATTGCAGTACGACACTCTTCCTTAACCAAGTCGGACACACCGGTAACAAACCTACTCATCTCCTCTCAAGAGTTAGACACCAAAGATGGAGCATACCTAGACAACATATAGAACTTCAAAGCGTACACCTCCACACTCATATTACCTTGCCTAAGATTAATGAACTTCTCAATCTTGCTCTCCCTCTTCTCTAGGGGAAAGTACTTACCCAAGAATGCTTCCTTAAACTCCTCCCATTCTATAAGAACCGCTTCCTCCGGCCTTTTTGCCTTCCATTGAGTGTACCAAATTTGGGCCACCTCTTTCAATTGGTAGGAAGCCAACTCTGCCTTCTCCCTAGATGACACACACATAGCATCTACAATCTTGTAGATTTCATCCAAGAATCCTTGGGGATCTTCTCCCATTCTAGAGCCAAGAAAGATAGGAGGATTCATTCTCACAAAGTCTTTCAATCTTGAGGCCACGGTACTCTCAATAGTATTCACCCTAGGCAGCACTTCTCGGTTAGCTTGAGCCGTCATTGCTTGAGTCAGAGTTAGAAAAGCCGCCCTAATCTCCTCATTAGTCATGGTTGGGGAAACCGCCGGAACCTCATTCTCTTGTTCAACTATAGGGACTTGGCCACCTTGAAGACCTTGAACATCTTACACAACTTTAGGAAGAACTCCTCCATCACCTATCTCCTCTTCTGCTCTCCTTCGGTTCGTCCACATAATCATTTTCTATAAACACAAGAGACGAATTAGGAAAGATACTTATAGACCAAACTCAAAGGCACGACGTCAAGATTAATGAAAGAAGTGAAACTTCTACCGTCCTATAGCCTCTCGCTCATAGATGTGTCGTGACTCACACTGATAAACAAGACTCTACTAGACGTGGCATATGAGACTTTGAATCCTAAGGGACAATTTTCAAAACCTTATGCTCTGATTCCAAGTTTGTCACGACCCGAGAGCACCCCCAAGTCATAATATGGGTACTCGATCTCTTGGAGGTCTAATACTAGCCCTTAGCAATCAATCATCGCATTCGATAATAAAAACTGTAAGGAATAAAAACACCTTTTATTACAAATCCATAATACTCATAAAATCTTTCAAATGCAAAGAAGTAGAATTTCTAAGTCTCATGTACCATCTTAGACACGAATAGAACATCTTAGGGACACAACCCTTTACAACAATAAAAAATATAAGTCTTATACAATGTCTAAATGGAAATACTAGAAGGATAACAACTCTGTCCTAGAATATATGAGGACACATCAAGCTTCTTGAGAAGAGTCAATATCCCAAGCTTCCTTAAAAGATATCCTCACTTTCCACCACCTACACCTGTAACAATAGAGAAATATGGAATTAGTACAATAATTACTAAGTATGATGACCATGCAAGAAAACATGCACAACGGACATTTACAAGGAATGTATGTTTTTAAGACCTTTTTTAATAAACCTTTACAACCACAAGCATAAACCCACATTTCAAGTCACCATTCACAAATAAGACCATATTCACATCATTTACAACTCAATAAACACAGGTGTACAATACTTAAACAAGATAGCAAAGTAATTCCTTCATTACCATTTTAGCCTCTATCTCAAGTCACCCTAAGCCACACTTAAGTGAATAATGAAGTGACCGCCCATACAACCACTTCATATACACCTAAGTGTTCCTAAGAGTTACCATAGACAAGGGTTTTATCATTACATTATAACATAATAACTCAACATTCTTTATAAAACCATTTAAGACACATACATGCATATAGGGGACAATCACATAATAGCCCTAAGACTTAGGGAACACACTTTAGCATCTTCTAAGCCTACTCATGCCATGTGTAGATAGCATCCCGTACTACCACCTACACGTTGTAGAACCTATCCAATACTAGAGTGCACATCCGATATTATGGAAATAGGCCTTAACCGACATAGACCACACTAGCAAGGTATGGAATACGGAGTCTATCCTACTCTGTGGAGGTTGTTCTACTTGCCAAGGGTAGAACTAAAAGAAACCCATGTTGGCACATGGTTTAAGAGATGTCCAAGGATATTCATTGTGCTTAATCTCGTTCTCAATTAGACCCTCATCCTAACCACATCCACTCGATGCTTAGCCTTGGTTTCCATAGAGTATTCAATCACATATGTACTAGAGAGGTTGCCTTTTCTAGTTCAACCAACTCATAGTACCTCTTCCCAAGAAAGGCCCTATTTCCTAGTCATAGTCAATCTTGGTTCATAAGGATAACTCATTTGACTTTCTTAGATAAGGATTCTCAGGCCGTTTCGGCTCCATCCATCTCTAAGTCTATCATTTCACTCAAGAAGGGAACATCACCCTAAGGCCCATCCCTCAAAGTTATACATTTACTTAGGAAAGATAGACTCATGAAAAAGGCGCTATGCTTAAGTCTACCAATTCAAGTCTTGGCCTTGACTTCCTCTTTTAGCATCCATTAGAAGAACACCATTACTAAGTCATAGCCCAACCAAACATTCATATATATAATCAAGCTTTTATGACACAAGACAAGTTACTCAAGTCTAGCATATGAGCGACAACATTATCTATAAAGACTCACCACATTCCATCATCACCACATATCACCATTTCAAGAGAAACATGCTTTCACATTAGCATAATAATACTTTATTCAATATCACATTAATACCATTAGAACAACTTCACATTATAGCTTCACACAAACTTTACATATAGCTTCATATAACACTTTACATATAGCCTCATATATGTATAATAATATAACAATATAGTAACACTCATATAATGCCCTTCATGGCCTCAATTCACAATAATACAATATTCCAACTTTATACAACAACTTCACCAATGCCTTCATGCCTACATATCACAATAATACCACACAAGAATAAGACATAACACTTCCACCAAAGGTTGATTCAACCTACCAACAACAATCAATTCAATAAAGAGAGTTCAAGCTTTCTTACCATAATCCAAAGCCATAGCCCAAATCACCAAAATCCAAGCAATCACCAATACTTCACCCATAAGGCTTACCACCGTAAACTCACCCATTATCAACAATTAATCATGAATAAACATTAAACAACACAAGAGATATCAATACAATTCACTTTACACTTAATTCCATCAACTTTGAATTTATACAAATAAACCCACTTCATAGCAAATTTCAGGGTTTTGTAGAAGACAAGGGTTCATGGAGTATTTCATTCAAAACCCACAAAAAAACATCAATTAATCCATATCCAAACGTTTCAAATCATTTTTATGCAAGAACCCTTGATAGAATTCAAACACAAGCTTTTAGTCACTTTTTGAAAAACATTGTAAAATCCTTTAAAATTGACTCTAGGATGAAGATGAGTCCTAGATGAAGAGCTACCATTCCTCACTTGAATAAATCCCAACAAAATTTTGTGGAAGGAACCCTGAATTTGAAACCCTAGCTCTCCACCTTCTTCTTCCTTGAACTTGAGAGAACTCTAGAGAGAGAAAGTCTTCGGGAGTTTTAACCTGAAGAATGAATTCAAAAATACCTTTAAAATGCTTTAATACCTTTAAAATACCTAAAATAAGTTAAAACAACCGACACCACACTTTAAAAGACTTGGGGTGAATTTACCAATTCACCCCCACTATGGCCGACTTAAATGACAGCAACACAGGTGCCAAACCACGGCCACCATCCAAAGACCGTGGATGGATTAACGACCTTGGGCTGTGCATCCGTGGTTTGGTACTGTGGGGGGCTGAAATGGAGTTAAGCTCCAAAAACTAAGTTTTCGCTTACGGAGCCCATCCACGAACCGAGGTTGGGGCTACGGGGCGTGAACCCCATCCGTAGGTAACTACTTTATGGTGAATCATTTCATTTGGGGCAGCCTTGGGGGTTGAACTTAGTGTCCTCCTCAAGGACCCTTAAGGTGGTCCTTGGGGAGTTGTACCAGGACGTTTACCCCCTACACATGTCCAACTACACATTGGAACCACTTCCTTATGATTTCACCTTCAAAACCACAAATCAATATCAATGACAACACACTGGAACACACTAGTACCAAAAGACTAGTTTCCGGACATCATGGACGTCTCTCAACGTTTGACCTCCAACACAACCAAACTGACCTCTAACACCATTTTTAAGCATTTATACAAGATTACCAACTAAATACGAACACACCAGGCTCTAGTTTCACGAGTTCATTTTTAGGGTCGCTACACATTCATTACTCAAGAGAAGGGTTCCTAAGCCTACCAAGTCAAGAGATTACATTCCGTAACTTCCATGTATCAAGAAGAGGAACCTAAGTTTACCAATTCAAGAGAAACATCACATTATAGAAATCCTTCACATTCCATCATCATCACATATGAACATTAAGAGAGGACATACTTCCAATCACAATACAATAACAACTTATACAAGAACACTTTGAGATCCCATGAACACCTTTGTATTCACAACATGATTTCCTTTTCTTCATTAGATTCTCATTTAACTCCTTCACATCACATTCACAACATAATATCATGATAATACTCAATTATTCATGTAACGCCTTCAAGGCCATGATCATAATACATTCAACAAGTAAAAACCTCCACCACAAGTGGATCACACAACAATCTATCACAATTCTATATCCATTCTACATTAATAATGAAGTTAGGTCAACTTACCCTTTTTCCAAAGCCACAATCACCATTCTTCAATTCTTCAACAATTTACAATAGATAAACATAGATAATAATAGAAATCAACTATTCAACTCAATATAAGCATAATTCCATCATCATTCAATCATAAACAATAAACCCACTTCATAAGCCAACTTTAAGGGTTTTTGTGAAATCAAGGGTTCATAGAGTTTTTCACCTTAAAACATCTATTCAACATCAACAATATCATATCTCATCACTTGAAATCGTTTCATGCAAGAACCCTTGAGTTTGAGTGAGAAAAAGGCTTTTTCATGAACTTTGATAACTTGAAATCATTTTGGAATTGGCACTAGGGTGATAGCTTACCCTAGATAAAGAATTCCCATACGTTTGCTAAGATCTCCCAAGAAATTTGATGAAGAAAGCCTTGAATCCAAAACCCAAGCTCCCACTCCTTCTTCTTCCTTGAGCTAGAGATAAATATTTTAGAAGTGAGGGAAATTCTACTTGATTTAGGGTGTTAATAAACTTATATAAGTCATTTAATTAACTCTAAACAGACCCCCTAAGCCCTTCATTTATTAAATAATCAATACCCAAGACCCCAAGTTAAAATAAAACGGTCAAAAACTGGCAGCTTCTACGGACCCCAATCTACAGACCATCGTTTGATCTACCGTCCGTAGTTTGGGTCCATCGAATGGACTGGGATTGACAGTGCTTCACTATTTCGGCCATAACTTTTTACTCCGAGATCGGAATTGGGCAAACTCGGTGGCGTTGGAAAGAGGACTCTGAGATCTTTAATTGGATAGGTAATGGACCACCTAATTGATTTTGAGATATGACCATTTGAAGTTGACCCTCACTTACCTTGGTCGACTACTTGACAACATTTCTGCCCTTGAATCACGCCCACCACTCACGGACCGTGACTCCACTCACGGACTGTCCTAGTTGTCCGTAGTTTGGGGTTGTGGCTTGCAATTGAAGGCCAAGCCTTCCTAGGCTAAGTCCTAACCCACGCCCAAGACCTACGGGGCGTGTACTGGTCTACGGGCGTGATATGCCTCCTTGAACAAAGCTATTTTTGACAGCTTTTGGGCAGTATTAGGGTCCTCCTCAAGGACCCCTTGGTTTGTCCTTGGGGAGTCGTACTCGACGTTTAACCCCTAAACACCTCAGCCATGGCTCGGGATAACTCTAAACACAATCAAAACTCAAGATGAACACAAACGAACACACGTTAGGCTCTAGTTACTCTAGTTTGTTTTTTAGGGTCGTTACACAGGGGATCTCTGTTACAGGTATATTCGTACCCAAATAGGCTGCTAAGTCTCTTTTTTTTCTTCAATTGTTGATTTTGTTGCATGTGATTGTTTGGGCTATTTTGGGTGAATGGAATTGAGCCCCATTTTGGGGCATAAGCTCGTTTAGTCAATAAGTACCTTTTGATGGAATAAATTTTTTGATTCTACGGGTGGGTCCTACATTTATGTCTTGACCAGTTTTTTGTATCAATTTTCCATTGTCGTGAATTTAATTCCTTATAATATGTAAGGATGTTGTGATTGATAATTTTATAGTGTGGTGGTGTTCACAAGAATTTTTGAAGTAGACAGTACGTGTGTGGTTTATTTGGAGTTCTCATGATCAGGTTTGAGGTAGGCATCGATATAAGTTCAATATTGAGTTTCTTAGATAATGCCTAGTTTATATTTCATGTAATTTTTTATTTTTCTTGTTGGGTATTTAGATTTCCTCTTGTTATTAAATATTTTCATGGTTTTGTAGAAGTCTTAGGCTTATGGTGGGTGTTGGGATACTTAGTTTATGCTTTTAGCTTCACTTTTGGTGTAGATGATGTTTCTTATCCCTGTTGGCCTAAATTTTTTTGTGGCGTTTGATTAGGTTTGAACTTAAATGCTTTACATTATGTTTTACCACTGTTATAGTTATGATATTCTCCTTGTAGAACTTGTATTGTGCTGTGCTCCTTGCATTAGTACTAATGACCTTGTTTGTTCGTCATAGCCGTGGGTTGGTCGTAGGTATACCCAGTCAGGGTTGGAGCGGTATGCTTTTGGTAGGGTGGCATCACTTGAGTTGTCTCCACTTTGATTTGATTAAAGACCTCACATTTGGTCCCTTCACTTGTATTTTAGTAGTTTACATGTTATACTCTAATTGAGATATGTTATATTTTGGGGCCTGAGGTCATACGCGAGGACCAGTTGGATCCCAAGTTAGTACTCTGCGCTTTGGTAACGTGGTTTTGGTTCGTTATATCATTAGTTGACTTCAAGTACCTTGTTTGAATGGTAGTAATGGCATGCATTGCATTGTTTTATCATTCTCACACGTTATGTGGTACAATCTCGACCCATGCATTAGCATATTTATGATTCATGATGACATACGGTTTACTTGTTTTATATTCTAAATTCGTTTTCGTGTGAGTTGTACCATATGGATCACTTGACATACTGATTTTAGAGATTCTGAGGTGTCCGGACATGCCCCGTTTTCAAGTTAGGATATTAGAGGCAACAAGGATGTGCTCAATTTTTATTTGGCTTGTTAGTGCGTTGATTTAGTTTTTTACATGCTTTTGTTATTACAAGGGCCCCTAGGAGTTTACTCGGTGGTCAAGCGGCACCATTATTGGTTATGTCGTTACTTCTGGTTCTAGACCGATGTTTATGGTTCGAGCCTATTACTTCTGGTTAGAAGTCGATGCCTGTGGTTTGAGGCTGTTTCTTTCAGTTTGAGGCTGATGCTTCGAATTCGAGGGTGATTCTTCTAGTTTGAGGATGATTCTTACGATTTGAGGTTTTAACCTTTTGTTAGAGGTTTTGATAGTTATTGATGGTCCCGCTTCTCACCTTGCTTTTATATGAATCACCTATCTCCAGTACTTGTTTTTTAATTCCACCCTCTAGTTTATGGGCTCTTGGTCCTGATCGAACCAGAGATTCCGACAACCTGGGGAATCGGCAGAAAGAGATGGGTCGGATACTGGAATCTGCCCAAAAGTCCTGACTTTTTCGTGACAGGGCTTCGACCCGTATCTGGACAACTCCTCGAACTGTTGGGTGCGGCATATTCGTGGACTGGCAAAGCAGCTCCTCCACTTCTCCTTAAGGATTCAAGGTGAACCGTAAGGAAGCTGGAAAGAAAGACGCCCTCACCTTCTCTGGTGTCAATGAGAGCAATTTGAGTATCCCCCGTTGACCTTCTTTTGTAGATAGAATCTTCAATGGGCGATTGTGTTGTGATTTTTGTAACTATCTTTCGAGTTTATGGTGTTCGATTAAAACCCTACACCGTGGAAGGTGTTCTACTTGCCAAGAGTAGAACTAGGACACATCCCGTGTAGGCACATGGTTTAGGGGATATCCAAAGATGTTCATTGTACTATCGCCTCATACTCGGGAAGAGCAACCATCTTAACCATATCCACTTGGTAATTATCCTTAGTTCCCATAGAGTAATTTTATTCACATGTATGTACTAGAGAGAGCACCATCATTTGGTCTACCGACCCATAGCACATTTACCAGGAAGGGTACCACAAGGATCTACCGCTCAAGGTTCATTAAGGATAGCACCAACTTAAGGTCTACCAATTCAATACAATAAGACATCAAGTTAAGATACATTCTGTCATGACCCGAGAGTACCCCTAAGTCATAACGTACTAGACCTCTTGGCGGTCTAATACTAGCCCTTAGCAATCAATCATCGCATTCGGTAATAGAAACCATAAAGAATAAAAACACTTTTTATTACAAATCGATAATACTCATAAAATCTTTCAAATGTAAAGAAGTAGAATTTCTAAGTCTCATTTGGGGCAGCCTTGGGGGTTGAACTTAGGGTCCTCCTCAAGGACACTTAGGGTGGTCCTTGGGGAGTCATACCCGGACGTTTACCCCCTACACATGTCCAACTACACATTGGAACCACTTCCTTATGATTTCACCTTCAAAACAACACATCAATATTAATGAATACACTAGAACACACTAGCACAAAAAGACTAGTTTCCGGACGTCATGGACGTCTCTCGACGTTTGACCTCCAACACAACCAAACTGACTTCTAACACCATTTTTAAGAATATATATATGATTACCAACAAAATACAAACACACGATGCTCTAGTTTCATGAGTTCATTTTTAGGGTCGCTACATTATCCCACACATGGAAACATTCTTCCTCGAATGACACTTTAAAACATTAAGGGTAATGACTCAAGAATAGCAGCCCACAACAATCATACAATATCAATATAAAAGCACTCATCAAGGAGGAAACATCAACTCCACATAACAAGGCATTACAACACAATTTCATTCAAATTTATGGAAGTAGGAATCATACCTACAACTCAACATGCATCAAACCTTTTCCATTTCCCATTTATTTGGAGGAACTTCCTTCTCCATAGCACCTCATGCTCATAACAACATCAATGAACACAATATGCAGTTATCTCAATAAAACACAATCATGCCACATCAAGAATACACTTAAGCATGCTCAACTAATTAACTCTAACAACTTTTAGCAACTCACCATTTTATGCATACAAGGAGAACAACAATCATGAAACTCATTTTCTCATTTAAATCTAGAACTCAATTTAAAGCATGCATCATTATAAGGAGAAATATAGAAACTCATTTTTCACACAAGACTCCAAGAACCATGCATCATGCTTCTACAATTCTATGACTCAAGCTTGATTAGGAATAGAAGAAAGAGACAAGAATATCCAAACTCACCTCAACTCATCATTCAACATACCATCCCCCACTTAGGAGCACTTGAGAAATTTTGATTTGGAGCCCTCTTCTTAAACCTAGGTTGTTCTTGATCCTCATACCTACCCCTTTTCAAGTCATTCCTCACACTAGCCATCTTGGACTCCTCAATAGATTGAGCATACACAACAATTCTAGAGAGGTTCATGTCACCATGGAGCATTGCCGTACGACACTCTTCCTTAACCAAGTCGGATACACCTGTAACAAACCTACTCATCTCCTCTCTATAGTTAGACACCCAAGATGGAGCATACCTAGACAACATAGAGAACTTCAAAGTGTACTCCTCCACACTCATATTACCCTGCCTAAGATTAGTGAACTCCTCAATCTGTCACTCCCTCTGCTCTAGGTAGGAAGCCAACTCTTCCTTCTCCCTAGATGACACACCCATAGCATCTGCAATCTTGTAGATTTCATCCAAGAATCCTTGGGCATCTTCTCCCATTCTAGAGCTTAGATAGATAGGAGGATTTATCCTCACAAAGTCTCTCAATCTTGAGGCCACGGTACTCTCATTAGCATTCACCCTAGGCCCCACATCTCGGTTAACTTGAGCCGTCATGGCTTGAGCTAGAGTTAGAAAAGCCGCCCTAATCTCCTCATTAGTCATGGCCGGGGGAACCACCAAAACCTCAGTCTCTTGTTCTCCTATAGGGACTTGGCCACCTTGAAGACTTGAACATCTTGCACAACTTGAGGAGGAACTCCCCCATAACCTAACTCCTCTTCCGCTCTCCTTAGGTTCATCCTCGTATTCATTTCCTATCTACACAAGAGACGGATTAGGAAAGCTACTTATAGACCAAACTCTAAGTCACGACGTCAAGATTAACGAAAGAAGTGAAACTTCTACCGTCTTATAACCTCTCACTCATAGATGTGTCGCGACTCACACTGATGAACAAGACTCTACTAGACGTGGAATATGAGACTTCAAATCCTAAGGGAAAATTTCCAAAACCTTATGCTCTGATACCTAGTTTGTCACGACCCGAGAGCACCCCCAAGTCATAACATGTGTACTCGACCTCTTGGAGGTCTAATACTAGCCCTTAGCAATCAATCATCGCATTCGGTAATAGAAACCATAAGGAATTAAAACACTTTTTATTACAAATCAATAATACTCATAAAATCTTTAAAATATAAAAAAGTAGAATTTCTAAGTCTTATGTACCATCTTAGACACGAATAGAATATCTTAGGGACACGGCCCTTTACAACAATAGAAAATATAAGTCTTATACAATGTCTAAATGGAAATACTAGCAGGATAACAACTATGTCTTCGAATATATAAGGACATACCAAGCTTCATGAGAATAGTCAATATCCCAAGCTTCCTTAAAAGATCTCCTCACTTTCCACCGCCTGCACTTGTAACAATAGAGAAATATGGAATTAGTACAATAAGTACTAAGTATGATGACCATGCAAAAAAACTTGCACAATGGACATTTACAAGGAATGTATGCTTTTCAGACCTTTATTAACAAACCTTTACAACCACAAGCATAAAACCACATTTCAAGTCACCATTCACAAATAAGACCATATTCACATCATTTATAACTCAATTAACACAAGTGTACAATACTTAAAACAAGATAGCAAAAAAATTCCTTCATTACCGTTTAAGCCTCTATCTCAAGTCACCCTAAGCCACACTTAGGTGAATAATGAAGTGACCGCCCATACAAACTCTTCATATACACCTAAGTGTTCCTAAGAGTTACCATAGACAAGGGTTTTATTATTACATTACAACATACTAAGTCAACATACATTATAAAACTATTTAAGAGACACACAAGCATATAGGGGACAATCACATAATAGCCCTAAGGCTTAGGGAACTCACTTTAGCATCTTCTAAGCCTACTCGTGCCATGTTTAGATTGCATCTCATACTACTACCTACACGTTGTTGAACTTATCCAATACTAGAGTGCACATCCCATATGATGGAAATAGGCCTTAACCGACATAGACCACACTAGCAAGGTATGGAATCCAGAGTCTATCCTACTCCGTGGAGGTTGTTCTACTTGCCAAGGGTAGAACTAAAAGAAACCCATGTTGGTACATGGTTTAAGAGATCTCCAAGGATGTTCATTGTGGCTAATCTCATGCTCAACTAAACCACCATCCTAACCACATCCACTTGGTGTTTAGTCTTGGTTTCCATAGAGTATTCAATCACATATGTAATAGAGAGGGTTCCTTTTCTAGTTCAACCAACTCATAGTACCTCTTACCAAGAAAGGCCCCATTTCTTAGTCATAGCCAATCTAGGTTCATAAGGATAGCTCATTTGACTTTCTTAGATAAGGATTCTCAGGCTGTTTCGGCTCCATCCATCTCTAAGTCTATCATTTCACTGAAGAAGGGAACATCACCCTAAGGCCCATCCTTCGAGGTTATACATTTACTTAGGAAAGATAGACTCATGAAAAAGTAACTATGCTTAAGTCTACCAATTCAAGTCCTAGCCCAGAATTCATCTTTTAGCAATCATAGGAAGAGCTACATTACTAAGTCATAGCCTAACCAAACATTCATATATATAATCAAGCTTTCATGACACAAGACAAGATACTCAAGTCTAGCATATGAGCTACAACATCATCTTATAAAGACTCACCATAGTCCATCATCACCATATATCACCATTTCAAGAGAAACATTCTTTCACATTAGGATAATAACACTTTATACAATATTACATTAATACCATTAGAACATATTCACATTATAGCTTCACACAAACTTTACATATAGCTTCACATAGGACTTTACATATAGCCTCATATATGTATAATAATATAACAATACAGTAACACTCATATAATGCCCTTCATGACCTCAATTCACAATAATATAATATTCCAACATTATGCAACAACATCACCAATGCCTTCATTGCTACAATTCACAATAATACCACACAAGAATAAGATATAACTCTTCCACCAAAGGTGGATTCAACCTACCATCAACAATCAATTCAATAAAGAGAGTTCAAGCTTTCTTACCATAATACAAAGCCATAATCAAAATCACCAAAATCTAAGCAATCACCAATACTTCACCCATAAGGCTTACAACCCTTAAATCACCCATTATCAACAATTTATCATGAATAAACATTAAACAACACAATAGATATCAATACATTTCACTTTACACCTAATTCCATCAACATTGAATTTATAGAAATAGACCCACTTCATAGCAAATTTTAGGGTTTTGTTGAAGACAAGGGTTCATGGAGTATTTCATTCAAAAACCACAAAAAAACATCAATTAATCCATATCCAAACGTTTCAAATCATTTTTATGCAAGAACCCTTGATATAATTCAAAAACAAGCTTTTAGTCACTTATTGAAAACATTGTAAAATCCTTTGAAATTGACTCTAGGATGAAGATGAGTCCTAGATGAAAAGCCACCATACCTCACTTGAAGAAATTCCAACAAAACTTTGTGGAAGGAACCCTCAATTTGAAACCCTAGCTCTCCACATTCTTCTTCCTTGAACTTGAGAGAACTCTAGAGAGAAATTGTTTTTGGGAGTTTTAACTTGAAGAATGAATTCAAAAATACCTTTTAAATGTTTTAATACCTTTAAAATACCTAAAATAAGTTAAAACAACCGACCCCACACTTTAAAAGACTTGGGGTGAATTTACCAATTCACCCCCACCATGGCTGACTTAAATGACAGCAACACAAGTGCCAAACCACGGCCACCATCCACGGACCGTGGCTGGATTGACGGCCCCGTGCTGTGCATCCATGGATGGGTACTGTGGGAGGACCAAATGGAGTTAAGCTCCAAAAACTAAGTGTTGGTCTATGAAGGCCATCCACGAACCGTGGATGGACCTATGGGGAGTAAACCCCATCTGTAGGTCACTACTTTGTGGTGAATCATTTCATTTGGGGCAGCCTTGGGAGTAGAATTTAGTGTCCTCTTCAAGGACCCTTAAGGTGGTCCTTCGGGAGTCGTACCCGGACGTTTACCCCCTACAAATGTCCAACTACACATTGGAACCACTTCCTTATGATTTCACCTTCAAAACGACACATCAATATCAATGACAACACACTAGAATACACTAGCACCAAAAGACTAGTTTCCGGACGTCATGGATGTCTCTCGACGTTTGACCTCCAACACAACCAAACTGACCTCTAACACCATTTTTAAGCATTTATACAAGATTACCAACTAAATACCAACACACCAGGCTCTAGTTTCACGAGTTCATTTTTAGGGTCGCTACACATTCATTACTCAAGAGAAGGGTTCCTAAGCCTACCAAGTCAAGAGATTACATTCCGTAACTTCCATGTATCAAGAAGAGGAACCTAAGTCTACCAATTCAAGAGAAACATCACATTATAGAAATCCTTCACATTCCATCATCATCACATATGAACGTTAAGAGAGGACATACTTCCAATCACAATACAATAACAACTTATACAAGAACACTTTGAGATCCCATGAACACCTTTATATTCACAGCATGATTTCCTTTTCTTCATTAGAATCTCATTTAACTCCTTCACATCACATTCACAACACAATATCATGATAATACTCAATTATTCATGTAACACCTTCAAGGCCATGATCATAATACATTCAACAAGTAAAAACCTCCACCACAAGTGGATCACACATCAATCTATCACAATTCTATATCCATTCTACATTAATAATGAAGTTAGGTCAACTTACCCTTTTCCCAAAGCCACAATCACCATTCTTCAATTCTTCAACAATTTACAATAGATAGACATAGATAATAATAGAAATCAACTATTCAACTCAATATAAGCATAATTCCATCATCATTCAATCATAAACAATAAACCCACTTCATAAGCCAACTTTAAGGGTTTTTGTGAAATCAAGGGTTCATAGAGTTTTTCACCTTAAAACATTAATTCAACATCAATAATATCATATGTTATCACTTGAAATCGTTTCATGCAAGAACCCTTGAGTTTGAGTGAGAAAAAGGCTTTTCCATAAACTACGACAACTTGAAATCATTTTGGAATTGCCTCTAGGGTGATAGCTTGACCTAGATAAAGAACTCCCATACGTTTGCTAAGATCTCCCAAGATATTTGATGAAGAAAGCCTTGAATCAAAAACCCTAGCTCCCATTCCTTCTTCTTCCTTGAGTTAGAGAGAAATATTTGAGAAGTGAGGTAAATTCTATTTGATTTAGGGTCTAAATAAACTTATATAAGTCATTTAATTAACTCCTAACCAACCCCGTAAGCCCTTAATTTATTAACTAATTAATTCCCAAGGACCCAACTTAAAATTAAAATGTCAAAAACTGGCAGCATCTACGGACCCCAATCTACGGACCGTCGTTTGATCTACCGTCCATAGTTTGGGTCCGTCGATTGGACTGGGGCTGACATTACTTCATTATTTCAGCCTTGACATTTTACTCC
Organism: Solanum megistacrolobum; assembly: GCA_029582645.1. Taxonomy (NCBI): domain Eukaryota; kingdom Viridiplantae; phylum Streptophyta; class Magnoliopsida; order Solanales; family Solanaceae; genus Solanum; species Solanum megistacrolobum. The sequence goes on along the minus strand of JAJOON010002699.1, from coordinate 10,411 downwards.
GAGATTGGAATTGGGAAAACTCGGTGGCGTTGGAAAGAGGACTTAGAGATCTTTAATTGGATAGGTAATGGACCACCTAATTCGTTTTGAGCTATAAGATATGAACATTTGAAGTTGACCCTCACTTACCTTGGCTGAATCCTTGACAACATTTTAGCCCTTGACTCACGCCCACCACTCACGGACCGTCCTGGTGGTCCGTGGTTTGGGACTGTGGCTTGCAATTGAAGGCCAAGCCTTCTTAGGCTAAGTCCTAACCCACGGATAAGACCTACGGGGCATGGACTGGTCTACGGAAACCTATTTTTAACAGGTTTTGGTTAGTGTTGGGGTCCTCCTCAAGGATCCCTTGGGGAGTCGTACCCTGACGTTTAACCCCTAAACACCTCAGCCATGGCTCGGGACAACCCTAAACACCATCAAAACTCAAGAGGAACACAAACGAACACACGTTAGTCTCTAGTTACTTTAGTTTGTTTTTTAGGGTCGTTACACAGGGGATCTCTGTTACAAGTATTTTCTTACCCAAATAGGCTGCTAAGTCTCTTTTTTTTCTTCAATTGTTGATTTTGTTGCATGTGATTGTTCGGGATGTTTTGGGTGAATGGAATTGAGCCCCATTTTTGGGCATAATCTCATTTTGTCATTAAGTACCTTTTGATGGAATCAATTTTTTGATTCTACATGTGGGTCCTACGTTTGTGTCTTGACCAGATTTTTTTTATCAATTTTCCATTGTCATGAATTTAATGTCTTATAATCTGTAAGGATGTTGTGATTGATAATTTTATAGTGTGGTGGTGTTCACAAGTATTTTTGAAGTAAATAACATGTGTTTGGTTTATTTGGAGTTCTCGTGATCAGGTTTGAGGTAGGTTTCGATATAAGTTCAGTATTGAGTTTCATAGATAATGCCTAGTTTAGATTTCATGTAATTTTTTATTGTTCTTGTTGGGTATTTAGATTTCCTCTTGTTATTAAATATTTTCATGGTTCTATAGAAGCCTTAGGCTTATGGTGGGTGTTGGGATACTTAGTTTATGATTGTAGCTTCACTTTTGGTATAGATGATCTTGCTTATCCTTGTTGGCCTAAATTTTTTTGTGCCATTTGATTAGGTTTGAGCTTAAATGCTTTAGATTCTGTTTTACCGCCATTATAGTTATGATATACTCCTTGTAGAACTTGTATTGTGTTGTTCTCCTTGCATTAGTACTAGTAACCTTGGTTGCTCGTCATAGCTGTGGGTTGGTCGTAGGTATGCCTAGTCAGGGTTGGAGCGCTATAATTTTGGTAGGGTGTCATCTCTTGAGTTGGCTCCAATTTGATTTGATTAAAGACCTCTCATTTGGTCCCTTCACTTGTATTTTAGTGGTTTACATGTTGAACTCTTATTGAGCTTTGTTATATTTTGGGACCTGAGGTCATACGCGAGGACCAGTTGGATCCCAAGTTAGTACTTTGCGCTTTGGTAACGTGGTTTTGATTGGTTGTATCATTAGTTGACTTTGAGTACCTTGTTTGAATGGTAGTGATGGCATGCATTGCATTATTTTATCATTCTCATAGGTTATGTGGTACAATTTCGGCCCATGCATTAGCCTATTTATAATTCATGATGACATACAGTTTACTTGTATTTTATTCTAAATTGGTTTTTGTGTGATTTGTACCACTTGGATCACTTGGATCAATTTGTTGACTTATCATTACCCCCAACTTAAACTTTTGCTTGTCCTCAAGCAAACTCAAGTTCAGCCGTTCAAAAATGGTGTCTCGAATAGTGCTACACAAGACTCAATTATGAATGCACACAACACGACTCAATTTACTTATTCAAAGATCAAATGTGCACTCAAAGATTCATGTTGTGACTCACCAATATCAATGAATCTCATGCACACAATACTTGCTTTAAATGCAGGTTCAAGCTCAACTATAGTGTTAAAATGCCCTCGCCAAAAGAATGATTCCATATTAACACAATGGTTTCACAGTTTAAAGCTTCGTAATCAGGTACAACACTCACACTCACAAAGAAGAACATAATGCATAATTTCACCAACAGGTTTGCCCATATTTTCCAATCAACATTTGTTTCAGCTCACTCAAGATCAAAAAGGTCTTTCAAGGCTTGTAATGGGACTAATAGCAAAGGTATGGTCATTTAGGCTCAGTAACTTTCATCCTCATGAAATGTGGTGCTCTCAACACTTCCTTTCCTTTTTTCTTCATCATTTTCATTAGTGCATCATAGGTCATCCTATTATTCGCTTCCCATGAAATGTTTGGAAACCCCATTTCTTTTGTACTTTATTCCACAACTTTCTTTTTCATTCTTTTTCTTTTTCTTTTTTGTCTTTTGTCTTTTCTCTTTTTTTTTTATATGGAGGGGTTCCATTTTTCTCAAAACCATGGATAAGAGGAGACTTTCCTTGCACTTCTTGACTAACCCCTATCTTTTCACCACACCCCCAATTTAGGCTTTTGGCCTAAGTTGGCTATTCAGCTAACCACAACTTCATGAGGATTATGGGTGATGGATAAAGAAAGGTCATTGATTCCATCAAGTTTCTTCCAAAGAAAAGGGAAATCTCAAGGGATGTTCAAAAGAGGTTCACACACTCACAAGGTAAGTCACAAAAGGGGTATGTGTCAAATTGGCTCACACTCGTAAGACTTGCCTAAGATCATATCAAGAAATAACATCACTTAGTTGATTGGACCAACGGGGCAAATTCTAGGATCTATCAAGCACAATTCACAGGCAAATTCATCATACTAGGCATTGACAATTTAAGTCAAACAAGACTCCACACTCTTGCTAGTGTGCAATGATCATCACAAAAGAATCGATTTGATACTAGGTAAGTCAAAACGAGATGCAAAGAGTTCACATATTGTCTACGCAACTTCATTTGGCCTCATCGTAGCCGCACATTCATGTTCATTCGATTGAGAGCACTATTCAATCATCTGTATTGATCGGGACCGAGACTTAAATTTTGCAAAAGAACAACCACATTCAACAACATATAAAGGGTGGTGAAAGTGTGCAAAAAATTCAAAAAAATTAGAAGCGTCAAAATCATTTTGCAATTTAAAATAAAAGGAGCCACAAGCTCAAACATTCACAGAAAACAATATTTAACACAATTTAAACAAAATAGCCCAAATATAAACACAAACAAACGTAGGACAAAAAAGGTGTAGGCCTCACCCCACCACAAATAAAAGCAATTTGTCCTCAAATGCAAATAACCTAATATCCAGAATGTTAAGTAAAGTAAGACAAAGAGGGAGGTAAAGAGGGGATCCTGGCTAATTGGTCGCTCCATCTGTCTGGGCTTTAGTGCCCGGAGTGACCTCCAGAAGGACCAACTTCACTAGATCCAGCTCCAGGAGCCTTTGCCAAGGAATCCTGCAGAGCAGCATCTATCATGACTTCTTCAGTCTCGGCTATGTCGTCTGCTGCAGCACCCTCAAACATCTCTTCTTCAGTCTCTGCCTCTGATTCAGGATCGGATGTATGCTTTATTCCATTCCTATGGCTTGTGGTGGTCTGAGGTATTTTGGGCACATCTGGAATTTCCGTTGTTCCAAAGACCATGGACACATCGGTGGACTTCAAGTAGTCTACATTTTTTCGTAGTTCAGCAATGGCAACTTTTAAATTAGTCACCTCCTTTGTGGACCCTTGGTTGTGCTAACACACCACTATCCTGGCCGCTAGGGCATCAATGGTAGTGCTCAGAGGTGTTGTAGCATCAATTAAGGCAATGTGGATCATGAGGGGGAACGTATTTGTCCTTCTGTTTGTATTAGACTTCTATCTCCACTATCTGTTTGGCCAACTCATCCATCTGAGTCATCAGTGCAGCTAACATGAAGTCCTTCTCTACTTCTTGGTTTGCTTCAACCATTTGATCAAGCAAGTGGGCTACTATCGTATAGGGCTGATGTGTAATACCACCCGGAATGAGTCAGTCAGCCAATGCTTTGTTTCTGGGAACAAGACTTCTGTAGAATTAGTCCAGGAGAACTATATCGGAAATTTCATGAGTGGGGTATCGAATTAGAAGAGATTTAAACCTTGCTCATTACTTATGAATCCATTCACCTTCCAATTATTTGAAAGTTAGAATACGATCCGTGAACATCATTACTTCTAATGAAGGGAACTCCATTTGCTCACGAGTACTGCTTGACATACTCATCTCCTCTGTTTCAAAAATCAAACAATCAAAATAAAATTAGGAATTAAGTTAGTAAAACTAAAGCTAAGAAGAACAAAAATTTTACTAAACTAAAAATTCTCAAATAACACCATTTCCCGGCAGCGGCGCCGTTTTGATGTTTGCGTAATCAAGACACAACTTCCAATGCAAGTGTCTACGATCATACAATAGTTTAGTAACCCAACCAAGGGTTGGGATCGTTCCCAAGAGAGTGGTTTAGAGAATTAATAGAAGAATAAAATTTAGTTCTAACTAGTCATAGCTAAAGACATTAACGATTAAAAATATTGTAAATTCAAGGGCGACAAAAGAGTGTCAATTAACCTTCCACAAGGAAGAATGAGTGTGAGGGAATATGGTCTAAAGTTCACATAATTGTCTAAATAAGCTCCAATAATGGTTGTTGATTCTAGGGCAAGGGTGAGTAAGTTCGTCTCGGGTGTGTCCGAAGTAGTGGTTAAAAAGTGTCATACTACCATGCTCATTAATTACATGTACATCTCTCGTCTCATGGTTCATGCACAACAGATTGTGGAGGAGAAACTTAAGGCAAATTATAGGTAGACAAAAAGGTCTAAGACTAGTTATGGAAAATTTTCTTTTGTAACATCCGGTGGACATGGTCATCCTAGATTTCATCAAAAGTTTTTTGGCTAGGGTTCTTTCAATGCTTCTCCTAAGTTCAACAAAGATAGGGTGTCTAACCATTAACCTTAAGGACAGAATGGTAGTTGATCTTTATTGCCCATGTCTACTTGTACTAGTTGTGGAAGGAGGTGATGTTTGCGTAACCAAGATATAACTTCCAATGCATGTGTCTACGATCATACTATAGTTTAGTAACCCAACAAAGGGTTAGGATCGTTCCCAAAAGAGTGGTTTTGAGAATTAATAGGAAAATAAAATTTAGTTCTAACAGTCGTAGCTAAAGACATTAACAATTAAAAACATTGTAAATTCAAGGACGAAACAAGAGTGTCAATTAACAATGGGGGTTTTGTCACTAGTAAGTAAAAACAGCAAAATAAACAAGGGTTTCTAAGTAATGAGAGGGGTTCCTTGCGATGTGGTGGGAATACGGGTTAAGCTAGATTATTGTGTACATCCATTTGATAGAATATTCCCAGAATTATTGTGACTAGGCTAAACTTTAAGAGGGATAAGCTCTCTCTCGAGCAACTTACCCAGTTTCAAATGCGTTCCTCTCGGACACTCACTTGCGGCATGAAGACCAGCCTACACCTTAACCCACTCACTTTCTCGAGCTGAGTGTGTGGACATAGGAGTATGGTTCAGTCTCTTGAGCTGAACCTCATGTCGACCCACTCGCACCGGCCATCAATTTAGTAGTCTTAGGTTTACGACCTCTCTCTCGAGTAAGCCGAAAACACATAAATAAACTTGTATTTGTAACTACAAATTAATTAAATTCATCCACGACTACTACACAAAATCACAATAAAACTACGATTAAACTATCAGCAAGCAAGACCAAATAATTATCTTAACCCATATTCGTTAAATCACACCCCAAGAATTGGGCTTTTTAGCCACACGTGTATATTAGCTAGAAATTTATACCAAAATGAGCTTGCATTCAAATGTTTATGAAGATTTAAGTCTTTTTACAGGCCAAGAATGAAGAATCTAAGAGACCCAAATCCAAATCTTGAATACAAAACCCTTTGATCTTCAAGTCTTCAAAACCCTCTCAAACATAGAGCAAAAATATCAAAAAGTACTATTCTATATGAAATTTATAATAATTGTTCGACACTTAAAACTACAACTCTAACTAGTACTTATAGTTTTCACAGATTTGTGCTGCAGGGGATCATTCGGCATCGTTAGTCGGAATCGCCGATCAACTCGGCGATTCACCCTTTTGTGTAGTTCATCACCGTCTGCACCATCCTTCAGCATCGTGTGCTCTGGGTCATTGGGTGACATGGTACTACTTCGCGGAACTTCTCTGTAATGCACCGACTACTTCTTTTTTCCGCCGACTTGATACCTTCCTTCAAGGCTTAGCACACTTGAACAAAAAGTGAAGTAAGATCCTTCGGCGACTCGCCAAGTGGACTCGCCGATCCTCAGGCCTTCATTTCATCGTTCTTTTCAACCTTTTTTATTCCTTTTTGTGACGTAGTGTCATCAGATATTGAGGTAAAATAAGCATTTGAGGACACACTTTCTATTAAAATATAGCCCTAAATTAGTCCAATTTGTGGACTAATCAGGAAGCACAAGGGTAAGTGCCTAATCGAAAGAGATGGTTGCTTCAGTTGTGGTAAGAGTGATCATAAAATGAGGGATTACCTTATGCTTACGACTAAAGGAAGAGAGGGCAATCAAACTCCTCCTAGTTGTTTAGGTCCCAATGCTCTTAAGAAAAACTGATTTTATGCACTTCAGACTCGTGGTAAACAAGAGGGTTTTCCCGATGTGAGTACCGATATTTAAATGTTTTCCAACATGATGTTTATGCTTAACTTTATCCCGGTTCTACCTCAGTCTTTAGTGACGCCATATGTGGCTATGAGGTTTGATGTTCTTCCGGATGTATTATTAGATCATTTTTCTGTCTTTACTCATGTTGGTGATTTTATTGTGGTTAAGAGGGTTTATAAAAAGTGTTTTGTTTCCTTGTTCCATATAGTTACCCTTGTTGACTTGGTGTGATACCCTTAAAACTAGTGGGCTAAAATAGAGCTAAACGTGAGGGTTAGAGTCATGGAAGTGGAAAAGGGCCAAGGGAGAGGGCTAGGGCAGTCCACTCTCCCATATACACTGCCCAAGCAACCATGACCACCACCACGACCCTTGGTGTGGCTCGTGGTATGCTAGGCAGTAGCCTCCCACAGCTTCCCAAAACATCCTCCTCTGCATGAACCACTTCACAGCTCGTGGGAAGTCTCGTGGATGGGAGTTGAGTGTGTAAGGGTTGAGGAGAGGGTGGCTTAGCCACTGCCTTAAGGCCCACTAGAGGGATTACGGCTCGTGGTAGGCACCACGGCTCCCGGAGTCCTCTGTGAAAGTGCCTTAGATTTGTGTAGCTAAGGGCACATTTGCCTACCCACTGCCTAAATGTCCACGAAGGGGATCACAGCTCGTGGGACCTCATGTGGTCCCTGGGCAGGCCACTAAAAGTTGAGGGTTAATTGGTCTTTTCCGGTTTAAGTTAGATTAAAGTGAGGTCATTTTGACTAAGTCTAGGGTCCCTATATAAGTGATTTTAACCCTTTAAACTCACCATTCATGTCATTATTTTCCAAAACCTAAATTAAATCCCTAAAAGTTCTCCTCTAGAATATTTCTCTCTCTAGAAACTAGAAGAAGAAGAAGAAGGAAGTTCAACTAGGATAAAGGTGAAGGTTCAATTCCACCATCGAAGCTTAGAATGGGGCTTTGTTGTTAAGGTCTGATATCTTTCATTCCTGGACATCTTTCATCAATGGAGTTCATTCAAAATCCAATTTCAAAAGAGATAGAAATCCCTAATTTTTACAGTTTGATTCAAAAGTCATAGGTTCCTTTAAAATTTGATTTTAATGGTTGAGTTATGTTATTATAACCATAAATTGATGATTTCCTATGGTTTTGATGATGTATCCACAAGAACCCATGTAATTCCCATATTTCTCAATTTTGATCTTAGGATGTGGGTCTTTGTTGATGAAAGGTGAATTTGATGAATTCATGCACGAGTTGATAGAATCACATTAATTAGAATTAAAGTCATGTCTAACGCTTGAATTCTATATGTGTTGATTCAAAGTAGGTTTTTAACCTTGAAAGAATAATGTATGAAATTATGCATGTTATTATGAAATCTATGTAATGCTTTAAGGATTCTTTGAGAGTGAAGTGTCGATGATTATGATATTGTTGTTGTGTTGATTGAAAGCCTATTCTCATGAACACATATGAACATGATGTGAAAGGTTTTTTCAGATAATGAATATTCTATGGTAGAAAGGGTTGCTCACCTAATTGAATCTAATACTTACATGAAGATATGGACAATGAAAGTTTTTTCTCATGAATGATCTAAGAGATATAACTTAATAAGTACTCTGTAGAATTTATGCTTAGCACCGAGTGGATATTGAATATGAGATGGAAGCTCTCCCGATAGAAAGGCCGAGTTCCTAGAAGCAATCTCTTGAGATGGAAGCTCCCTCGATAGAAAGGTCGGGTTTCTAGCAACAATCTCTTTATCCCATAAACTATGTGCCCCATAGGATATTTAGCTAGTGGATCTAAGCTAACAAATGGTTTTACCTTAGGCAAGTAGGACAACCCTTTTCGGTGTGGGTAACACCGGGTGATCATTTTATAGTTCACATGGTCTCATGTTGGTTAAGCCTAAATCCCACAATGACAAAACTAATAATTAACTAAGGCATGCTCAAGGAAGTATTCCGTAAATGTTCAAAAGTTATAATGATGATGCTAGCTTATGTTAACTATGATGTTATGACTTATGTTTCCAACTATCTCTATGATGATGTTTAAACTTCCAAATTGCATGCTTTGAAATGAAATGTCACTTTTAGCACGTTTTAAATGTTTTCATGCATAGTTATCATACTTAGTTCATTTTTGTACTAACGCATATTCTTGCCTATATTTTCGCAAATGTAGGGTTCCACAGTCAGGGTCAGTTTCATGGCTAAGTGTTGATCTTCAGATTCCAAACTTGGAGAGTCCTCATGCTTCGAGGACGGAGTTATTTTTTTAGTTTCCATTTATTGTATTTCCTTTTTTAGACATGATGTATGGGCTAGGACCAATTTCATACAATATTGTTGAGATAAATGTCTAGACTTCCACGACTCAAAATGTGTTTTACTCTAATTGTTCTATTTATTATGTTATGATGACTAAGTGGCTTGTATGGAGTCCTTCGGGGTTCTATATGCCAGGTTAAATCTAAGGGGTCCCCTTGTGTCGTGAGAAACTTGTTATCAGAGCACAAGGTTTAGAATGGTCCTAGGATGATATCTCATATACCATGTCTAGTGGAGTCTTGTTCTTTAGTGTGAAGTGTGCTATATTTATGAATTAGATGTTACAAGATTTTTAGGAAAATTCATTTCTTCATTACTCTAAGTCGTGCCATAGAGTTTACTTTATAATATATCTCTCCTAATTGTTGTCCTATCTTCTTCAGGATATGACCACTAGAGGGCTCATGCTAGGAGGAATTAGGGACAATGTGGATCAAGGAGCTCCTCCTCAAGCTCTTGAAGCTCCGATAGATCCTTACGCTGAGAATGTAACAAATGTAGAGTTTAGGTCGGCTTTTCAAATGTTAGCGCAAGCCATGACGACACAAGCTAATAGAGAGGTGGTAGCTCCCGTGAACCAAATTATGGGTACATCCACCTAGAGAGTGAGGGATTTATGAGGATGAACCCTCCAAAATTTTAAGGCTCCAAGGTAGAGGAGGACCCTCAAGAGTTTATCAATGAGGTTTATAAGGTACTTTCTATTATGGGGGTGACTCTAGGAGAGAAGGTGGAGTTGGCCCCTTACCAGTTGAAAGGGATTGCTCAAGTATGGTACGATTAGTGGAAAGAGGCAAGGTAGGTAGGAGCGGGTCCCATACAGTGGGAAATGTTTAAATCGTCATTTGTTGATAGGTTCTTTCCCCTTGAGTTTAGGGAAACAAGGTGCAATAGTTCATTAACCTTCGTCAAGGAATTATGAGTGTGAAGGAGTATGCCCTAAAGTTCACTTAATTGTCTAAGTATGCTCCAACTATGGGTGCAGATTCTATGGATAATATGACTAAGTTTGTGATGGGTATATTTGATATGGTGGTTCAAGAGTGTCGTACCACCATGCTCATCGGTGACATGTCCATCTCTCGTCTTATGGTCCATGCACAACAATTTGAGGATGAGAAACTCAAGGAAAAATCTTGGGAGGTAAAAAGAGCTAGGACCGGTGATAGAAATTTCTCAAATGCTAGATCCGATGGACATGGACGTCCTAAATTTTGACAAAGATTTTCTGGCCAATGTTCTTTAAATGCTCCTCCTAAGTTCAACAAATATAGGGGATCCAACTCTAACTCTCAAGGAGGTAATGGTAGTGTATCTATGTTGCCTAGGCCTACTTGTGCCAAATATGGAAAGAAACACCAAGGTAAGTTCCTATTCAGC
>JAJOON010002698.1:0-26320 GCA_029582645.1 Solanum megistacrolobum | reverse complement strand
TTCTACTCCATTTATGATCTTGTTCTATTTTAGAGACAACATCAGTTGAGACTTATTTTTTCTTTCAATTCTAGTGTAATACATTAGAGGCTTGTGCAGTTGACAAGAAGGTTTTGGGGGGTATATTTAAGTCGATTATGAATTTCCATTTTATATTAAAGTATTAGACTTTTATTTATAGTTTATTTCCGCACTTCATCATATTATTTGTGTTTTAGGATGACTTGTTTTGGTGGGATACGATGAGTGCCATCACATTCATTTTTGGGTTGTGACAAAACTGTATCAGAGCCCAAGGTTCATAGGTCTCATTGTATACAAGTCTAGTCCAAGTACAGTGACCAGTATCGGTACGTAGATGTCTGTACTTATCTTCAAGAGGATATAATGACCTTTAAGAAAAATGTTCACTTCTTGAATCTCTTTCGTGCGTCCTTGGTCTAATTTGATTCATATCGCTTCACTTCATTGACTATCACTTATAGTGATGAATTGTGCGTAGTTCCTCATGTGAGCAGTTGTGTCGTGTATGGCTAGGATGTTAGACCTAGTACTAGAGTTGAAATGATAAACTTTTGGAAATGATATGTCATCAGATTATGAATGATCAACAATTTGAATGGATTGAGTAAGGTGATCACATGATGATACATTGTGAGGATATTTGAATGTTGGGCTTTAATAATTGTTTAAGGGACTTCATGAACCTGTGATCTTTTTAGGTTAGTTACATGATATACTACGAGTTTACGATATTTTTAAAACATTTTACTTAAGAGTTGTGTGTTTCTAGGGCCATTTTATATTGGCTTTTATGTATTTTTATTATGTTTGGAGAAAATTTGTTCAGACGTGGAAGCTGAGAGACACAACCGAAGGATGTGCAGAAAAAGACATCTACGAAGGTGATATATGGACCGTAGGTCCATTCACGCTCTGTAGATGGGCAGGCAGGGCTTGAAAGATAATCAGGTAATTCTTGACCAAGTATGGAACCACGGATCGTAGATCAACCTATGGGTGGTACTGTTGTTCCGTCAAATCATTCAGAGAGGGGTTCCAGTACCGGAATTTGAAGATTATAAGTATGGAGCTATGGGGGAGGATCCATGTACCGTAGATCAATCCACAGCCCGTACTGTGGATCCGTCGATTGATTTAGAGAACTGGAGATTTTGAAGATTGGAGTAAGTCCTGAACCATAGAAGGGACCTACGGACCATAGGTCAGTGTCTTAGATCGAAGACGCGTCCTGAAACATTATTTCCTTATTTCGTTTCCATTTTAGTTAGGACTTATTTTTCTATATATAGGGCATGTAAACCTCATTTTTAGGGGTTAGACTTTATTAACTTGCAACTTTAGCAATTCTTAATTTCCTAAGTTCTTTTTGAAGATTTTGGTTTGGAAATTCAAGTTGAAATTCTGGGTTTATCATTCTCATTACGTAAGTTCATGATATCTTCTTCTAAAAATATGAATTGTGTTCTTGCTATTATGGGTAACTAAATCCACAACTAGGGTTGTGGGAACCGTGAGCGATTAACAAAATATGAATAGTAACTAAGCAATTCTTGAATAGTGATATTGCATGTATTGATAATTCTTTTGTTTAGAAGTCTTTTTAGCTATTGCAAAAGTTAAAACTTGCCTCGTTACTACTTGCCGGACCAAGGAGGTAATTAATGGGAAAAGAATTATCAACATAGATTTAGTGTGATACTATCTAATAGTCTATTGTCGATTGGTTCGAGGGTGAAAACTAAGTGATACATCGATGTATTGTATAATATGAGGTAAAGGTAAGGGTTAGTAAATTATACACATGTAGCCGAACCAAGGTGCTGGGTGAAATTCTGTAGTTGCCGGATGAAGGAATTAGAGATACCTACCTTATCACTTTGCATGTAATAAACTAGGAAAGAGTTGCTATTACTAGGATTGTTCTGTTATGAGCTTATGGGGAACACATACACCCTAGATGCTTTCTCATCTTGATAAGAACTAAATTTTAAATCTTGCTCATTGATTACTTACATAATTTTCTGAATTTGTTTCACAAATCCCCCTTTTTTATTAATTGTTTTCGGAAATACATTGACTAAACGAATATAATCGTGGGTTAAAGCTAATTCTAAACCATGTTCCTCGTGGGATCGACCCCAACCTACAAGTTGGGTTCTTTACTTCATAACGATCGCTTATGCTTCTTTAGGGATGTGTAATTTGAGCGTATCAAATTTTGGCTCCGCTGCCGGGAAATTTTGCTTTTAGATTATGTTTAATTAAGTTATTGAACTTTAGTCAAATATTTCCTAATTTTACTTTTTTTCTTTTGTTTTTGTCTCTCTCAGGTTCCTACTCTAGTGTATGGCAAGTACACAGAGCCAAGGATAACCACTGACTCCCTACGATCAAGAACTGAACAGAACTTTGCGGAGAATGAATAATCAAGGAATGCCAGTTAATTCTATCGGAGGAGAGTTAGGTGACGGTGTTGGGTTGTAGCCTCTGAGGGTTGGTGATCAGAATAATAAGATTCAAGCTGAGAATCTATTGAGAGATGTAGTGAGGGTACATGATCAACCAGGGCTAAGACTGCATGATAACTATAGGGTCAACTTTAACGCTGCTGAATCTGATGGACCTCTTGTGTTACCTCATTTACCTCCGAGGCATACATTTGTGGTGACTAGTAGTTTGATGCAGATGCTTACTGCGAAGGGTTTGTTTGCAGGTTTGGCATCGGAAGATCCACATGCACACATAACCAAGCTAAAGAGTGTTTGCAAAAGTTGTGTGGGTCGACCAGACTAGGAAATGGATGTCATTGGAATGCGAGTATTCCCTATATCATTGACCGGCGATACTGTTGTGTGATTTAATGAGTTTCCTTATAAATCAATCTATACATTGGAACAATTGACTGATGCCTTCCTAGCAAGATTCTTTCCAGTGTCCAAGAAACTGAACCACAAAGATAAACTCAACAATTTTGTACCACTACTCAGAGAGTCCATGATTATTTCTTGGGACAGGTTCACTGCTTTGATACGAGGTGTCTCGAATCGCCATATAAATGATGAGTCGCTGAAGGAATATTTCTATCGAGGCCAGGATGTCAACAGTAATGCAGTGCTTGATACTATTGCTGGAGGTTCATATGGTGAGTGCACTTTTGAGAAGATTGCGGAGAAACTGGAGAAGATCTCTCAAAACAACAAGCTTGGAGCACTGGAAGGTCGGATACTGGGAGGAACACGTTTTTCATTCAAGCTACAAACAACCAATATGCAGATGAGATTCGTGAGGAGATGGCTCAGATGAGGACTAAACTAGGGTTGGTTTTGAAGCATGTGAGCGGAGGTGCAGAGAAGGTAAATGTTGTGAATTATTCGACTAGGAATCCACCACCGGTTGAGAAGTGTTACTATGAAGAGGATACTTATGCAGTGAATGATCAGACGGGGAGTTTCCGACCAAATGACAAAGGTTCCAATACGGATAATTGGCGCCAAGGTCAAGGAAAGCAAGGTCGGAACTATGGCAACTACAACTGAGAAGGTCAATATGTCCAAGAAAGGAACTTCAATCACGACAACAACTACAACCGGAACAACTATGGCAACTGAATTGATCAGGTTGGACCTTATGTTCCCACTCAAAATTGGGAATCTGGTCCTAGGGAAGCTAGAAGTAATATGTCACGTAGTGAGGATATGTTGCAGAAGAAGATGAGGAGGTTTGATGCAACTGATGAGAATGTGAAGGAGATGAGAAATGACTTTTATGGTATTGGTCAAAAAGTTGATGCCCATGTAGTGTCAATCAGGCATCTTGAGCAGCAGATGACTCAGTTGTCAACTACAGTAAATCCACGTAAACCTGGCACTCTTCGTAGCAACACCATCCAGAATTTAAAGAATAATGGGCACAGTATGGCAGTCACTACACGAGGGGGTAAGGAAACCATAGATCTACCTATGCCGTCTGGGGTGGAAATTGAGAATAGTAAAGATGATGATGTGGTCGAGGTAAGTGGAGAGTCCGAGAATGCGACATAGAAAGAAGCGGAGGTAACTCAGAAAGTTGTCTCCAAACCTAGACCTCCACCCCCCTTCCCACAGAGGTTAGTGAAGAGGACTGAAGAAAGCAAATACCACAGGTTTATTAGCATGTTGAAATAACTTTCAATCAATATTCTGTTGATAGAGGCTTTGGAGCAAATGCCTGGGTATGCAAAATTTATGAAGGACGTGGTGACAAAGAAGAGGACAGTGAGCTTCGAAGATGATGATAGATTGCAACATTGTATTGGTATTGCTACAAGGTCCCTTGTGCAGAAAAAAGAGGATCCTGGTGCCTTCACTGTTCCATGTACTATCGGGTTGTTACATTTTGGTAAGGCGTTATCTGATCTTGGTGCTAGTATAAATCTGATGCCACTGTCTCTTTGCAAGAAGTTGGGTCTAGGAAATCCAAAACCAATTGTGATGCGGTTGTTCATTGCTGATTGAACTGTGAAGAGGCCCATTGGTGTGCTTCATGATGTACTAGTGAAACTGGAATCGTTCATCTTTTCGGTGGATTTTGTGATTCTTGACTGTGAGGTTGATTTTGAGGTTCCCATTATTCTTGGGAGGCCATTCCTTGTGTTGGGCGCGCCTTAGTTAATATGGAAAAGGGGCATATGAAGTTCAGACTGAACAATGAAGAGGCAACTTTCAATATATGTAGGTCTATGAAGCAGAGTAGTGAGCTCCAATCGATATCTGCAATAACGTATAGAGTTGAGAGTGGGTCTGAGGTGTAGATTGAAGAGAGACTGGGTGTTGAGGCACTAGCAGCGGTTATGATGAACTTTGAGAGTGATGGTATTGAAGGGTATGATGAGTTGGTCGCCGCACTTGATAGGGGCGAATATCGTTCAAAACCAAAGAAGCTAGAGTTAGACTTGAAAAATCGTGAGTCCCCACCCGCACGAATGTCTGGTGAGGAGGCGCCGAAATTGGAGCTTAAGGCTCTACCATCACATTTGAGGTACGTATTCTTAGGAAAAGATGATACAATTACCGATCATTATTGTGGCAAATTTGAATGGGCGACAAGTAGAGTGTTTGGTTTCTGTGTTAAAGAGGTTCGAGCGATCTATTGGGTGGACTATTGTGGACATTATTGGGATCTCTCCTGGTATCTGTTCTCATAAAATCCAACTCATGCCAGATCACAAGCCTAGTATTGAGCACCAGAGAAGAGTAAATCTGCCTATGCAAGAGGTAGCTAAAAATTAGATCATCAAGTGGTTGGATGCTGGAGTCATCTATCCCATTGCAGAGAGCAGTTGGTTGTGTCCTGTTCAATATGTGCTCAAGAAAGGTGGGATTACTGTGGTTTAAATGAGAGACACGAGCTTGTTCTGATGCGGCCCGTGACCTGATGAAGAGTCTGCATGGACTACCGAAAGCTAAATGCTTGGATAGAAAAAGACCATTTCCTTATGCCATTCATGGATCAAATGTTGGATAGACTTGCAGGTAAGGGTTGGTATTATTTTCTTGATGGTTATTCGGGCTACAATCAGATTTCTATAGCCCCGAAAGACCAATAGAAGACCATATTCACTTTCTCTTATGGGACTTTCGCCTTCAAACGGATGCCATTTGGGTTGTGCAATGCTCCAGCTACCTTCCAGCATTGTATGATGTCGATATTCTCTGATATGGTGAAGGACACTATTGAGGTATTTATGGATGATTTCTCTGTGGTAGGTGACTCTTTTGATCGATGTCTGGATCATTTGGCTGAGGTGCTTAAAAGGTGTGAAGACTGCAATCTGGTGCTAAATTGGGAGAAGTTCCACTTTATGGTGAAATAATGGATAGTTTTGGGTCATCAGATTTCTGAGAAGTGCATTGAGGTTGATAGAGCAAAAGTAGAGGTAATAGAAAACCTTCTACCACCTATCTCTGTAAAAGGTGTTAGAAGTTTTCTTGGGCATGCAGGTTTCTATAGGAGGTTCATCAAGGACTTCTCTAAAATTGCACATCCATTGTGCAAACTGCTCGAAAAGGAGTATGAGTTTGATTTTGATGATGCTTGTTTGAGAGCATTTGGAGAGTTGAAGGAGAAGTTGGTTACTACACCTATCATTATTTCACCAGATTGGGAACACTCGTTTGAGGTAATGTGCGATGCGAGTGGAGTGGCGCTTGGTGTAGTATTAGGACAGAGGAGAGAAAAAATTCTTCATCCTATTTACTATGCTAGCAAAGCTCTAAATATGGCCCAGAAGAATTATAATGTGACTGAACAAGAACTTCTTGCAGTGATTTTCGCATTCGAGAAATTTTGATCCTACTTGCTTGGTACTAAGGTCATAGTGCATACTGACCATTCTGTATTGAGGTATTTGATGGCGAAGAAGGATGCAAAACCAAGGTTAATTAGATGGGTATTGTTGCTTCAAGAGTTTGATTTTGTGGTAAAGGATAGAAAGGGTATCGAAAATCAAGTTGTCGATCACTTGTCCAGATTATAGGAAGAGGCTATGCTAAAGCTTGGTGATAGGGCTGAAATTAATGATGCTTTTCTAGATGAACGTGTATTGGCTGCTTCTCATGATCTGATTCCTTGGTTCGCAGACTCTGCTAATTATTTGGCAAGCGATTTGGTGCCCCCGGATTTGTCTTTTAACCAAAGGAAAAAGTTTATGCATGATGTGAAGAAATTCTTTTGGGATGAGCCTTACTTGTATCGTAGTTTTGCTGATGGGATTATTCGTCGCTATGTCCCCAAGGTTGAGATGTTGAGTGTACTTGAGGCGTGTAATTCATCGCCTGTTGGTGGGCATCATAGTAGTAATCAGTTTGCGCATAAGATTTTGCAGTGTGGGTACTACTGGCCTACCATCCACCAAGATGCTAATGGTTTCGCCAAGTCTTGAGACCGTTGCCAAAGAGAAGGAGGGATTTGAAAGAGGCAAGAGCTTCCTATGAATTATATATTGGTGATAGAGTTGTTTGATGTATGGGTCCATATGTGAGTGCACATGGGATGAAGTATATTCTTATTGCGGTTGACTATGTATCGAAATGGGTGGAAGTAGTTGCATTCCCCAACAATGAAGGTAAAAGTGTCACCGCATTCTTGAAAAAGAATATCTTCTCCAGATTTGCTACACCGAGGGCGATTATCAGTGATGGTAGTTCCCACTTTTGTAATAAGTTATTCAAGGCGCTACTTGAGAAATATAGTGTCCGCCACAATGTAGCCACTCCTTACCATCCGCAGACTAGTGGGCAAGTTTAACTGTTCAACAAAGAGATCAAACAGATTTTGGCGAAGACTGTGAATGCTAATAGAACGGATTGGTCAAGGAAGCTTAATGATGCTTTATGGGCCTATCGCACTACATACAAGACTCCCATAGGTATGTCTCCTTACCAACTTGTATATGGGAAGTCTTGCCATTTATCGGTAGAGCTAGAGCATAAGGCAATGTGGGTGATGAAGAAGCTAAATTTGGATTGGGGCGCTGCATCTAATCAAAGAATGAATGACTTGAATATGCTTGATGAGTTTCGCCTAAAAGCTTATGAAAATTTAGCGTTGTACAAAGAGAAGATGAAGAGGTATCATGATCAAAGAATTGAAAAGCGAGAATTTGTTGTGGGTGATCTTGTGCTTCTATTCAACTCTAGGTTGCGCTTGTTTCCGAGCAAATTCAAGTCCAAATGGACCGGGCCACTTTTGCTCACAAAAATACTCCCCTATGGAGCGGTTGAGCTTGAGAACAGTGAAGGAGCAAGGTTCATAGTAAACGGGCAAATGATCAAGATATATCTGGGAAACGTAGAAAGTGTGCAAGAAGTTGTTGAGGCTTACTATCTTGATGAAGTCTGAGTAATCGAGAGGCATGCGTCGTACCGGGACGTTAAATCAAGCGCTTCTTGGGAGGCAACCCAAGCTGTAAAATCTAGCAAACAATAGGTTCCTGTTTTCCATTTAGTAGTTTTCTTTGTTTAGTTGCTTCTCTGTACTCAATTAGATAGTTGTTTTATTTTTGTTTTAGTGTTGGATAGACATAGCATAGGGTCCGTGTCTAAAAAGTGTCCAAAAAAATGTAAACAAAAAGGGCTAATGGTTGCTACATGTGCAGGGGCGAAAAGCAATATCTGCAGAAACAGTCTGGTACAGCAGTCTACGAACCCTATCGACGGTCCGTGGCTCATCCCAGGGACAGTAAATGGTGCTCGTAGATCCCAGGTAAGTCTATGAAATTTTCTAAGTCTAAGAGTGATCTATGGTTCTAATCTACAGACCGTAGATCGACCCATGGACTGTAGACAGGGTCTCGTGGTTCCAAACTCTTGTTCTGCCTGACCCGACCCGACCCGGATCCCCCTTATTTAAAATACCCTAATTTCAAATCATTCCCACTTCCCTCCATTTACTCTCAATTCGTTTCTAAACCTCCCACTCCCTTAAATCACTCCATAACTCCCCAATTAATCTTCCCTTTCTTTTCCCCACAATCCCAAATTTCCTTTTCTCTCCAAACTCCACTCATCCCCAAAACTCCCCAAAAGGTCTGGTGTACGGGTTCGATGCATGAAGGCAAAGTTGTGGTATCGAAAGCGTCGAGTCATCACACAATCACCCCACTCCTGCTTCTTGTAAGGTAATAGACTTTCCCCTCACTTTGAATTTTGATTCATCGATTGATTATAAAACATCCGGAATTGGGTCTTGACCTTGGGCAAATTAATATATGAAATTGTATGCTAAATTAGAAGTGAATGAACCCTTGGGACAGTAGATTATGATTGTGTTGCCTTGTTGTATGAAAAAAAACAATGAAATATAAGTCTAAATGTATGTTTCGACTTAGGATTCCTTATCTTGCAGAAAATGCCTATAAAATTGAGTAATTGGAACCCCTAGAATGACGAACTTGCATAATTTATGTTGAAATACATGATTAGACTAGGATATTGTTGAAAATGGCAAAATGTGGGCTTCCAATCGAAGCATGTCTTAGACTTGGCACAGATCCCATCTACGAGACCCCGTCTACGGGCCATAGGTCAATCTACAGATCGTAGATCAGGTCTGTGGTTAGTGGTACATTAGAATTTCACCAAGTATGGAACCACAGAAGTGGACTACGGTCCGTAGGTCAATCTATGGACTGTTCTGCACATCCGTGGTTCCCATCAAGGACCAACTTTTTGGGACCTCTGATCTACGGTGGAGATTCACGGACCGTAGATGGCCACCGTAGGTTTCCACTGAAGCCACTCTCTGAATTTTATTTCTGTTATTAGTTATTATTCGTTCTTAGTTCTAAAATCTTTTTGAGTGTGTTATGAGTTTATTTTGGTACTAATTAGACATCCATAGGTACCATGGCACCTAAGAAGCAAGTGACCTACTCGAAAAGGGGTAAATCAAAATATGTGGTGCCTACTTTTAGGCTGATTGATGAAGACACGAATGCGGAAAAGGATCTAGCATATGTTCCACCAGCCACGAGGACATCTCCTACTGCACCATGGGCTACCCGGAATACATCCTAGCAAGTGGTCACCGACGTAGTCACTGTCTCCCAATCTAATAAGGAGAACACACTAATCGGGTCACTGGCTAGTTTTGCTTCCGATTCTAAGGCTGGTTCAACTTCCGTCTCAGAGTCTGCCTTTGCTTCTGTCTCTGAGCCCTCCCATGCTTTCAGCCTCGATTCTGGATCCGCCACGGGTTCAGTTCATATGGCCAAGCTGCCTCGTCTGAAGAGGCCACTAGTTTAGTAGAAGTCCCGGTGCCACGAAACTATGACCCTGATCTAGTGGCTGAAGAGCCAAATAGATGGTGTGTTGAGGGCCAATGGAAAATTTATCGGGATGTCAAGATGAAAAATGAGAAAGAGAAGATGGCTCGGCTTATTACAAAAGAGCGTAGAGTCCTCACTGGGAGCCTACCCACCTTACCAGAAATCCACCGGCTCTTTCAACGTCACATGTGTGAGTGGATGGCTCGAGACCCAAGCACCTATAGCGAGGCGATTGTGAGGGAGTTTTATGCTTCCTATGTGGCTACTCTTCGGGGTTCTATCCATAAGAATGCCAGACCCACTGCCCAGGCACCTCTCACAGCTACACTAGTGCGCAGATTTTCTATAGAAATCTCTGAGACCACCATCCGCCGGTTCCTCTATGGTCCTGGTCCTAATCACTCTTGGGCACTCAACACGGATGAATTTGACTACAGATGGGACACTGTATGGGGCGTAGAGTTCCAGTGGAGCGTGGAGAAAAGAAAGACTTTATTACACTGGATGGCTAACCAAATTGCTACTAACCAAGAGCGAGTCGAGTGGGTCACTACTCCGGGCTGAGCATCAAGAAGGCCACTCTCACATATGTGGCTAAATTTTTCTGGCTGTTGGTTCGCAATTGGATTTCTCCCACGGAGGCTGACAACGCACTAACTTGGGACCGTGCGGTTACGGTAGCTGCATTGGTTGCGGGATTCGAGATCAATTTTGCCCACATGCTCATTACGGAGATACATGCGAGGGATTTCAAAGCCTCCACAACTTATCCTTTTCCTTGTCTCATTTTCCAGTTATGTAGGGACTCTGGAGTGCCGATCTGGCATTGTGACAAGTTAATCCGGACTATGGGGACACTGGATATAGGCCTCATTCGGGATGAGGAAAATGTGGCGGAACCACGCAGAGAGCAGCAGGTTGATGTGCCGCCCATGGGAGAAGACTTAGTAGATGTTATTGAGCAGATGCAGGGTGATGATCCTACCCCTCTAGCCCACATTGATGATATCCCGGCCTCTTCATCTCAGGCCGTGAGTCGGGCTCATAGCTCTTCCAGATCCACCCATCATTTAGGAGTTGATGTTGTACCATTGGCTAGGGTTTAGAAATTGGAGGCTCAGATGGCTACACTGCTCCACCATGTCTGGCCATGGATGCAAAAGTCGATAGTAGAGTCCAAGGCCATTATGGAGTGAAGGATGGAGAGCATGATGGACCAGAAGGTCCAGGCCGTTAATAAGCACCTCGATGCCTTTGAATTAAGAGTCCTCGGGCAACTGGCCCCTACCACAGATCCATCCTCTTTCCGAATCGAGTAAACCAGTCTCCGGGCCGACGTTGATTCCAATCATGCAACACCTGCAGTTGAGCCATAGGCTGCACCTACTGCTTTGTTTGACGATACGGTCATTGATGTATTATTCAGTAGGGACATAGAGGAGCTGCTCGATCCCACACGTGCCCAAGGTAAGAGGCACCGATCTAGACACACATTTGAGGCCACTGAGGATGAATGAGCAAAGAAGAGGGAGCACAAGCAAGAGAAGCAGGCTAAGAGGGCTTCAATATTAGATGAGCAGTTGTTCCAAGAGAGGGTTCGTGAGAGTGTTGCTGGGGAATCAAGTTCTATGTCTGTTTCGAATGTTCCGAATACTGTAGGTCATGATTTGAGCACCACTAATGGTGTGGTTCGAATGATTGATAGAACTACTGAGGGTGCTATTATTGCTGACGTGGGAACTACTGAGGCTGGCCCCAATATTGTCATAGTGGGCTCCGGGAAACCGGACCCACCCGCTTGTTGATGGTTCGTCGGCGCTATGCGCCACAGGTTTGCTTCACCCAAATCTATTACCTTTTACTACTTTTTGTGTGCATTGGGGACAATTGCACCTATTTTTTGTTGGGGGTGGGGTAAATGGATTGTGAGTGATAGGGTGAAGTCTGAGTAACCCAACTTATAATCCTCTGTTGAGATTTTCTTGCCTGTGTTCTTTTCCCCTAAGAGACTATTTCATTTCTGTTGAACAGGCATGTGTTAGGATTGCATGTGTAGAAGCTTGAGAAAGAATGAAGCATGATGTCAAAGATTTTTGAAAAAAAAAATAATACCCATCCAAAATCAAGTGATATGTGCTAAAATTTTTAGGCTAGACTGAGTTGATTGTGTTGGCTCTGAGTATGACATGATAATGAACCAACTTGACGGCATGACTTAAGCTAAAACTTGAATTGGGTAATCTGATAATGAAACTATGTGCCAAGAGTGTGTGAGAATACTTGATTGTTCAAATGGTTCTTGTGCCAATCAAGAGTTTGCCCGGTTAGTCCTGCTAAGACAATCTACTCTAGAGGCTAGGAAGTGATCATAGGCCCTTACTCTGATAAGTCCACAAATTGCCTAAAAGAAGAATCCAACCAAATAAAATAAATGATCCCTTTGATCAAAATGCTTTGAGCCTATATTAGACCATTTCTTTCTAAACCCCTAACTCACCTTCCCATAATCTACTATGTTGGCCCCGGTCTCTCCTTGGACAAGTGCACCTCCACTTAAGCCAAAAGCCTAAGTTGAGGGTGGCTAATGTAAAAAGTAGCCTCAATCTTTTCCCTGATCCGACATCGGGTATTCTGCACCTCAACAAATGGAAAATCCATAAGTTGAGGGTGGCTACGAAAGGGGAAACCAAAAGAAAAATGGGTATGAAAAGAGTTTGATGTTGAAAAAGAGAAAAAGAAAAGAGAGGAAAGGATGTGACTTGTTGAAAGCTAAAGAAAAGAACAAAATGCAAGAAAAAGATGAAAGTGAAAAATAAAGAGCTACAAAGTCTAAAGTCACATCCATGGTTAAAGAAAATCAAGGGAAAGAAGGTAAAACGGTAGGATGTCAAAAATAGGGCAAAAAGAGGTAGAAAGCCTAATGTAATGCCAAGGAGGGCAGAAAGTCACTAAAAAGTACCCAAATGTACCACACCTGACCCTGAGCCTACGTTACAAGCCAAGGAAGTCCTATAGTGATCCTAGAAACTAGTTTGGAGAGTCTAAGCAGTGAAAATATGGGCAAACCTATGGTATTGAGCACTAACTGTACTTGAAGTTACTTCTGAGTATGAGTGTTGAATGAATCCTTGTACAAAAAAAATAAAATAAAATTCATTGTGTGAAAAAGGATTTCGTTTGAAGTAAGGGCACTAGTTACATTGCCGAAAAGTTGGTACCATGGTGATAGTAAAACAGTGCATGTTGTGTGTTGGTTGGTCGGTCTTTGTCATGTTTGGATCCGCACAAGTTAGATTGTTGAGTCTGAGAGAAAATATTTGCACTCAAAAAGAGAGTCGAGGTAGAGAGCCATATGATTGCTT
Source organism: Solanum megistacrolobum (assembly GCA_029582645.1). Lineage (NCBI taxonomy): Eukaryota > Viridiplantae > Streptophyta > Magnoliopsida > Solanales > Solanaceae > Solanum > Solanum megistacrolobum. The sequence goes on along the minus strand of JAJOON010002698.1, from coordinate 13,129 downwards.
GTGTTTGAAATGCTTGCTTCTATACGAGTGTCGTTTAGAGTCTTAGTGCGTCGCTTGAGGACAAACAATGAATTTAGGTTGAAGGTGTTGATATACCATGAGTTTACGGTATTGTTAATACATTTCACTTAAGAGTTGTGTGTGTCTAGGGCCATTTGGTATTGGTTTTTATGTATTTTTATCATGTTTGCAGGAAATATGTTCCGACGTGGAAACTGAGAGACACAACTAAAGGATGTGCAGAAAAGGGCATCTACGGAGGTGATCTACGGAACGTAGGTCCATTCACGCTCAGTAGATGATGACCGTAGATGGGTAGGCAAGGCTTGAAGGAAAATCAGGGAATTCGTGACCAAGTGTGGAACCACGATTGCAAACCACGGACCGTAGATCGACCGATGGGCCGTACTGTTGTTCCTTCAAATCATTCAGAGAGGGGTTCCAGTACATGATTTTGAAAATTCTAAGTATGGAGCTACGGAGGAGGATCCACGGACCGTACATCAATCCACGGTCCGTACTATGGATCCACTGATTGATTCAGAAAAGTGGAGATTTTGAAGATTGGAAAATTGCCTAAGTCCTGAACCACGGAAGGGGCCTACGAACCGTAGGTATATCCATGGTCCATAGGTCAATTTAGTAGATCGAAGACGCGTCCTAAAACATTATTTCCGTATTTCGGTTCCTTTTTAGTTAGGACTTATTTTTCTAGATATAGGGCATGTAAACCTCATTTTTGGGGGTTAGACTTTATTATTCTTGTTCTAGTTTTTGGCTTTGGAGATTAACTTGCAACTTTAGCAATTCTTAATTTCCTAAGTTCTTTTTGAAGATTTTGGTTTGGAAATTCAAGTTGAAATTCTGGGTTTATCATTCTCATTATGTAAGTTCATGATTTCTTCTTCTAAAAATATAGATTGTGTTCTTGCTATTATGGGTACCTAAATCCACAACTAGGGTTGTGGGAACCAGGAGCGATTAACAAACTATGAATAGTAACTAACCAATTCTTGAATAGTGTTATTTCATGCATTGATAATACTTTCGTTTAGAAGTCTTTTTAGCTGTTGCAAAATTTAAAACTCACCTCGTTACTACTTGCCGGACCAAGGAGGCAATTAATGGGAAAATAATTATCAACATAGATTTAGTGTGATACTATCTAATAGTCTAATGTCAATTGGTGCGAGGGTGAAACTAAGCCATACATCGATGTGATGTCTAAGATGAGGTAAAGGTAAGGGTTAGTAAATTATACACAAGTAGCCGGACCAAGGTGCGGGGTGAAATTCCTTAGTTGCCGGACCAAGGAATTAGAGATACCTAACTTATCACTTTGTATGTAATACACTAGGAAAGAGTTGCTATTACTAGGATTGTTGCGTTATGAGCTTATGGGGAACACGTACACCCTAGTTACTTTCTCATATTGATAACAACTAAAGTTTAAATTTTGCTCATTGATTACTGACACAATTTTCTGAATTTTTTCACAAATCCCCCCTTTTTTATTAATTGTTTTCAGAAATACATTGACTAAACAAGTATAATCGTGGGTTAAATTTAAGTCTAAACCATGTTCCTCGTGGGATCGACCCCAACCTACAAGTTTGGTTCTTTACTTGATAACGATCAGTTATGCTTTTTTAGGGAGGTGTAAATTGAGTGTATCATTACCCCAATAGGAATACTACATATGTGGTATAGGCAATATCGGGTATGGTTCGACAATTGAGAGTGACATTGTTAAAGGTAATACTAGATAATGAACATTGTAAATTTGGAAACTATAGTTAGTAAAGTTGTCATAACATGTATGGATTGCTTAGCAAATGATGGGAATGATGTTATTCCAATTGAGGTCAGAATTTCTATTGCAGTTTTATAGATATATTGTATATTAAAGAGGGTCAAGATACGACTACTACAATGGTACCGATGTTTACTTGGTTAGATTTATTGAGTCATGTTATCGACCTAATTTATGAAAGAAGGCATATCTCTTGAGCTAGAAATGAAATGGATTTCGTAATGGTTTGCAACTATTCAATAGATAGAAATGTGAAGGCTATCTATGTATGATTTTCTCGGTTGGTAGGATCTGTTCTAGTGGTGGATCTAACGAACTTTCACGATATTGTACTTGTGGTATATGAAAATTAATACATCCATTGCCAAATTGTATATTGATATTCAGTGTCGCATCCATATTTGGTAAGTCGACTAGTGTGTTACTACGAGCGATTAGGTTAAGTATTATTCATAAGGAAGATCTTAGTGTTGGATCTTTGGTACGATATTAATGTGTTAGGTTGTGAAGCGTATCCCGGGTCTTCTAAAAAAAGACTACTGATTTTATCGTAAGCTCCAAGGGAATGGATCAATATCAAAATGATAGCCTACATGTAATGAAATTTCCAATTAGTATACTTGTTTGAAGGCAATTAAGGATTTTACAAAAGAAAGTGTTCATATAAAATTGAATGAGTCCTTTTAATTTTATTGGTATAACTGAGTTTGAGGTGTCATTGATGACAAGGTTTATTTCATGGTTATGAAAAGGGCTAACCGAACATGATGGTAATGAGAGTTCGTAATGAATTATGATTGGAATGCAACTATATGATAAGGTTTGTTGGTTAAAAGGATTTTGTATGGTAATGATGAATTTTGGGTATCTAAGGTTATGGTTTGCTACTATTTGGTAAGTAGCGTGGTTTTATGGAAAGTTGTATGAGGTGTTGGGATACCACTCAAATAGAATTGAAAAGAAGCTAGAGCCATAATGGAAAGAATTAGTGGGAGGTAGTGTATCCTTCAGAAGGAGGTGAGAGCAAGAATAATTATTCTGATTGCAAGAGTTAAGGATGTATCTTATGGAATTTTTGAATTGGGCTTAGAGACAAGTGATTTTCATCTGATTCGCTCTGGTTATGGTAATAGAGTCATGGATTCATCAGATTAGTTAAAAACTGTGAGATAAATTATTTTGTGTTTTTGAGTTTGGTAACCGATTTAGTGAATGGAATAAAAGTCAAGTATATTGAAGAGTTCATGGTGTTTCGAATTTATGTCATGGTAAGATATTAAGAAAGGTGAATGAATATGCCATCTCATATTGATCCTTGGTTCGAAGTAGAATGTTGTATGAATTTTCACTTATGAGTTCAGATATGACTGTGAGATGTGGACAGGTTCGGTACAGACTAATTAGGGTTTTATCATAGATTTTTATGAAGATTGAGTTTTGATTTTTTTGACAAATGAAGATGGGTGGAAGATTTTGCATTGTTGTGTGCGGCTAGATTGTTCAAATTATGGTAGATGACCTATGAATACACTACAGGATGGACCTACAGTTATACATGGTTATTGATGACTTTAAGGGGATTGAAACTACTTTATTGATGGTACTACACTCACTGATGTGATGTGTTTTCTAGACACTTGATAGTAAATACAAGTTGTATATAGACTTAATGAGGTGACCAATAATTTCTCTAAGTTTTAGCATGATATATAAAAGGGTGTGAATGATAGTTCAAAGTTTGTATGTGCAAGATTTTATGGAGTTGACTTTGGGCAATTCAATAGCTCTATCTCAATGGGAAGGTATTATCCGATTTTAAATTAGAACTATTAGTCTTGGGTGTGATTCATATTCGTCATGGAATGCTTAATTGGAAAGAGAGGGAGCCATAAATTGAAATTTTAATAGGCGATAATGTATTTTGTAAGAAGACTTTGATAATAGTGATGGTTTGAGAGTAAGGTAAATGACCGGTGTGGTTATGATGTTTTGTTAGTATTAGGTGTTTTGGCTTCAGTGGAGTACTATGAGAAGTATGTGAGGTTTTTTAAATGGAAAATTTGTACGATTGTACTAAGGTCTAGACTTGTTTAATATAGCAGGGCTAAAAATCAAGGAGATGGAATTAGATGAACGAAAATGCTTGATATGGACATTATGGAAGAGGTACCTAGTGTTACTCGACCTTGGTTCTGTCTATTCTTAGGTGAACACCTACTTTGTTTTGGATATGATTTTGATTGTGACTAGTTGTCTATGCCTACACATATTTTCACTTTTGTGGGTGGATCCCTTGTGGTGGATCGTGTGTACCGATCCTGCGATGTACTCTTTCTAGGATTGGATGCTTGGGCAGACTTAATTATTTTAGATATGATATATTTGGTGTTGTCTTGGAGAAGTTGAAGTATCCAGTGGTTTTGTATGGACCACCTTGCTTATGAGAATATATAGAAGAGCTACCATGGGTATTTATAGTTGTCCGACAGTTTTAGTATTCATCTAGTCGTTGAGATCACGTTCTAGCTGTGTGTGGTTGAATGTGAGGATCATTGGATATAGTTTTGTTGTTGTTAAGGGTTGTCTACAATCATAACTACCGATATAGCATTTTCGATAGTATTTTTACATGTTTTGTTTAATTAGGTGTACCGCTTGTTGGGTGGTTACATGATCTTATTCTTTTTTGGGCGAGATTAGTTGAATTCTCCATTGATGAGTACGTGATGTCTAAAGATCATATTTGTATCATTTACGCTCGTGAAAATATTGTGTTGTGAAAAGGAAATCTTGATAACATCTGTGATGGTTTGTGAATTATGAGTTTGTGGTGGTTGGTTAAAGTTCACTTCTGGTTGTAACTGGTGTTGATTAAGAATGTTATCTTGGTTATGTGAGAAAAGATTCGTCATGATGGTTGTGTTAAGGTCTAATGGGTTTATGTTTAGATTGAATTAAAGGGTTAGTCTGTGACTTGATAATCACTCCTGATTTGTGGATCTATCAAATTTTGATTTGAAAGTTCAGTTCTTAGTAGTTGTTCATGATGAAATGATTTTAAAGAGGCGCTCATATAGAGATATGAACACCGACTGGTAGGTCATAACTTAGGCTTTTTGTAACGTCGGTTATTCTTCCTTCTCCTTCCTTATGTTCAAGGATGAACATGGAGTTTAGTGGTGGATAATGTAATGACCCGGAAAATTATTTTTTGAAATTTTTGAGCTATTTGTTAATTACGATTGTTTAGTTTATGGGTGATTTTAAATAATTAATTTTAGTTGGTGGCTAATGGGTTAAGTCAATAATTTAATTAAAACCCTACATTATTTGATCCATATATTGACATAAGTTAGTAGAGTTTAATAATTATAAATCATAAATTTTACAAGGGAAAAATAACAACCTCTTAGCAAAAGGACTTACCGTGCGCCGACCACCAGAAGAGAAGACGGCATAACGACCTCATGTTATACCTTAGTCTGTACAATTGTGAATAGAGAATATATTAGTATTATATTGTGGGTTTGAAAGTAATTGAAATATTTGGTTTGTGAAAAAATAGATAATATATTAGTATTATATTTTGGGTTTGGAAGAGATTGAAATGTTTGGGTTGTGAAAGAAAGGATAATATATTAGATTTCTTTTTCCGATTTGAATAGCAGTGTGGTCTCTTTTAGACCAATTTTTGGTGGCGAATTGGCATAATAATTGGCCAAGTAATTGATAGACATAAATAGCATAATGATGATCTAATAATTGGGAATTATTAGATCGAATTGGATTTGGAAAAAAATAAATAATAAGGTTCTGTCAGATGTTCGTTCAAGTTTTAACTTATTGAGTCAAGTATTTAAATATTGGAGGTATTGTATTACAAAAAAAAAATAATTCATTAGAGTGATATTATTTTGAGCAATTAAGACTTGATTGTAGGCTTGAAATTTGGGAAAAATTAGAGTTGAAATATTATTTGGCATCACTAATAGAAACTTGATTATAGAATTAACTGAGTTTTTGGGTCTAGGCTAAACCTATAGTAAAATGGGTGTTGTTAGTTTCGAAATCTTATTGTGATTATGTACTTGAATAGATTGCATTGATTTGGAAGCTCAACGAAAGAGGAATGCTCAAGTCCTAGAGTGAATTGTTGATTAGTCGAGGCAAGTGGATTTCTAAACCCTTATTAAGTGTATAGAATCGTGTATTTCCTTGTGGTATGTGTTGGGGAGTAATGGGACATGGTAATGGGTTGGTTTGACCTTATTGAATAATTGTAATGATGAGAAAGGGGTAATAAAAGCCAATGTGATTCATTGTTGGTGTCTGATGTGTTGAGAATGGTCTGAAAGGCATATTGATTCATTGTCGATATTGTATCACGATTGTGTTGTTGTGAATTGTGCATTATTATAAAAATGGTCATCTCCTCATTATTTATGTGACCGTGTCATTTGCATTGTTCTGAGACATGGTTGTGACAAGTGTTTTGGGAATTGCAAAAAAATACGAAATTAAAGAGGATGTACCATTTCGAGGGACGTGTCGCGTGACCCGATGAAAACTATATATCGAGGGTCTTGTCATACGCCACGACGGATGCATGGACGAATATGTTCCCTATGGGTCCCGGACTGTGTTACAGCGGGTTATGTATGACTAGGTCAGACATGCATCAATATAGTTGACATTGCATTCCATTGCATTGCACATCTTTATCATTAATGAACTTGATATTTTGTTTTGTTGATCTTGTGAGTGCCTTTCTGTGGAGGTTGTGAATGATGAATATTGATCTTGTTGTTCAGGATATGTAATTGTTAAAATGTTGTTGTTGAGTTGTGTGCTATGTAAATTATGAACGGTTAGGTTGGGCCGATTTTTGCAGGTTGTAGTTGTGGAGGTTCAGTTAGGGCGTAAGGAGTACCCATATTCTTTCCAAATACCTTGTGTTTAGAAGTTTACATGTTGAGTACCGTGTGGTTTGGTACTCATCCCTTGTTTCTACATTTTTGTAGGTTACTAGCCCTAAACTTTCGTGATACTTTATATTTTCTTCTTGTCTGAGGCTTCCCATGGAGATTTGTGATGTAGCTATTTGTCATCTCAACAGACCTATCTATTCTTATTTATGATCTTGTTCTATTTTAGAGACAACATCATATGAGACATATGTTTTATTTCAATTCTAGAGTAATACATTAGAGGCTTGTGCACGTGACAACCAGGTTTCGGGGTATATTTAAGTCGATTATGAATTTCCGTATTACATTAAAGTATTAGACTTTTATTTATAGTTTATATCCGCACTTTGTTGTGTTATTTGGGTTTTAGGCTGACTTGTCTTGGAGGATAAGACGAGTGCCATCACAATCCTTTTTGGGTCTTGACACTATCATTCTTTTCATATTCAGAACTCATCCTTGGCCTATTAATACCACACACAATTATTGGTGTTGCTCATCGAACACCCCTTTATTTCAACAACAACACAACTGATACAAATTATTCATTTCTTTTCTTTATTTATTTTTCTCTCTTTTTTGTTAAATGGAGGAGTCCCATATTTTTCTTCACCACATGTTCCCAAGGACGTATTTCACGAACTTTTTTCTCGGCTTCTTTCCTCATTCATACAATAGCCCTAACTTTGGCCTAAGTTGGCTATTCCAACAAACCAATGCTTCCGAACGTTGAAGGTCATTAGGAGACGACAATTTCAACAACCGATTTAAACATTTGTGGTCCTGTTTCATCCAAAGAAAAGGTTTGGGTCAAATGGTGCCAAGCTAGATTCACACACTCACAATATAGTCACAGACATGTATAGCCTTTAGGTTCTCTGTCAAAATTCATGGCTAAGATCATTTCTTTCATTCACCAATGCTAGCAAACTCGATAAGTAGGGAAAGTTCTAGGTTTCATCATACACACTTTTCAAGTAAACCACACAACAGATGGAATCCAAACACAAGCATTGATCAGAACACTACAAGTTAAGCTCGCGTGCAATGTTCATTGCAAGACTCTCACTTGATATTCTACTAGTCACAATGAGATACTAACAGTTCATAGAAGACTAATACAACTCAAATTACTTTGCTGGACCGAAACAAACATGTCTTTCATCAAGAGCACTACTCAAGTCAACAATATTGATCATAACCTACATTCTAATGTACAAGGGAACACTAACCAACAATCAGTTTTAAGCAATTAAGAGAGAGGCCAATAAATCAAAATCAAAACATCATTATACTACCAAACCAAAATGAGGAAGTTCCAAATGAATATAAAAAACTATCCCAAAATGCAAAAGTACTACCAAAAGGGTAGGTAGCTAGGTACCTTTACCAGACTAGAAAGAATGTAGCAGTGTCCTCAATGCAAAACAAAAAAAATTGAAAGTACCAACTAAAAATAAAATAGAGGGAGGGTAAAGATCCCCTTTTCGGTCTAGGGTAGAGAAGAACTGTGGCTCACTGGTGTGGCGTCCACCTAGGCATCAGTGCCCTGCTAAACTTCAACTCTAGAAGACTATGCAATGAACTCTTCTGTGGGCTGAGAACCACTAGAACCAATCATGGAAATTTCGTGAAGCGATGCCTCTGTAGCCAACTGTGGCATATCACCCTCGAGTACCTCTGAATCCTCATACACATCATTATCACGATCAACTAAGTCCTCTTCATCAATCTTGGAGTTTCGGGATTAGCATCATCTCCGGTCACAACAACTGGAGGGAACTCAAAGTTAGCACGCCCCACCTGCCCGATCTTATCAATTGAAGGAAATTTAGAACTAGTGGCCTCGGGGATATCCACACCGCCCCACAACATTGATATGTCGGTGGACTTAAATTCATCAACATCACGATGCAAGCTAGCACTATCAGTCATTAGGGTTCTCAAAACAACGGGTCTTCTCTTCGCCTTCTCACACACCTCAACTTGAGTGGTAAGGGCATCCAAAGCTTTTCCATGGGCAGTGATCAACTCATGATCTGCCCTCAAGTTTTCCTGAATGGGGGAAAGGATAACAATAATGGCATGATCAATCATAGAGGGGACAATGACTTCTACCCTTGAATCTCTCACAAAGGTTTCCCATTTTGTATATCAAGGCCTGAGTCAAAGGGGAAAGGGAAGTGGGAGCAACAACAATAGAGGTAGGAGGGGTACGTGTACCTGATGGCTCGGCTACGGGGGTGGGAGGTGTAGGACCAACCTCCATGGACTCAACATCTACTACCGAGAAAGTGTAACCTCAAGCTTTTTTCTTCTTCCCCACCTCATGTGTAAAGTACTTCGCTTGGATCCTACGAATATTACAAGACGAGGGTGGAGTGCCTCTAGAAAATCAACGGGGGCTATAGAACTAGCCTTCTTCTTCCCTTTTGCATCAACTTTGGATATGCTTCGTAAAATTCCCAAAACAACGTAGGAAAATTAGGGGGTCGAGGCTTTGTGAATTGCTGGAATTTGTGATTCCGTAGCGTCTCCCAAACATTCGCATCCCTATCCACTACTCCATCTGTGGATAACATCTTCTCCTTAGTTATGGTCCGCAACCCAGCAGCCTTTACACGTTTCATAGACCTAGGAAGATTATCCATAACGAGGGGAGGTATATGTGGTACCTATGGAAGAGCCAGAGGGTAATGGGCAGCTTTAGAATGCAGCTTCAAAAGTTTTCTCTTGGCTAAATTAATTTCAGGCACCGGAGTATGGATTGGAGTCCTTGACCCCTCAACCTCTTCATGCTATAACTTATAGGAGATGAATTGTTTTAAATCAATGTCCACACTTTCATCCGAACTTTTATCATTTCCCACCTGATGTTTACCCTTAGCACTCGACTGTGAAGGTTTATGACGAGTGGTTTTGGGATGTTCAACTTCCTCTGAAATAACAACCTCCTTTGATTTCTTGCACTTGGTGGGACCTGTAGCTTGGGCCTCCTCTAAGGTGGAGGAAAATCCTCATCGAACACACACTTAGTTAGGAGTTTAGGTCAAACCATACATGTAAACGAACACAAACAAAATCAAATTGTTCATGAAATGTTAGTGAATAAAGGCAGTGAACATAAACCACACAAATAATATCAAGGAAACTCGCCGAGTCCACTCGACGAGCCAAAAGGGCCTCGCCAAACATTATATTGGCCTACTAGAGAAATCCTAGGCTAGAAGGGCGATCTCAAGACCATTAAGCGAGCTGAAGAGTCATCACCAAAATGAGTAGTGGCTCCTCTTTACAAGCTTGACAAGTTAGGCGATGTGGAATGATTTTGGCGACGCGCCGAGTCAATTCGGTGAGCTTGATCACCAAAATGACCAAACTTATCACTTCCTCAACCACCGTATCAATTCACAAATAACAGACCACAAATCCCTAATTTAGACAAAATCGCATATAATTCACAACTACCAAAGATGAATTCACAAGTTCGGTTACTCAGACTTTCCCGAATGAACGCCAATTCAATCAAACGACTATTTTTTCCCTGATGAACGATTTCACCCAATCCATCATTGGTCAAATTCAAGTCATTTTGTCTAATTCGGGTAGTTAGACTTCATCCATGCACTACCCAACATTCATAACCCACAATTTCAACAACTAACAAGAAAGGCATAAACAAATGGATCCAAATGATTGATTTAACATGCTGTATTGAAATTTAACAATTCAACGCACAAAAATTAACTAAGAAATGATAATCCCACCTCACTAAACCTTAGAATTGCAAGTATTGCATAAAACTAAACAAAGTTTGATAAACCAACCTCTAATTGGGACAAACACACACACGCGACAAAGTGGAGGGTAGAGGAATCACGATGACACTTCACTCACGAGATGCAATCCAAATACAAGGATGATTTAAACAACTAGAAAATAATAGCCTAAGGTTCAATAAATGAGTAGAATTGGAGAACATTTAGCCGAAAAGAAAAAATTCTGAATTTATAAAGTTAAAATAAATGAGGCTTTTTAGTGCTCAAGAAATTTGGTGGGTTCGACTAATGTCACCGGAAAGATTTGGCGACACACCAAATGGGTCTCAGCCCAACGAAAGTTAGATGGGCCTAAACCATTCCTTAGGTGCAATAGGTGAGCTTGGTCGAGTTCGACAATTAGACTAGGTGACTCGACGAGTGAGTTGTAAGCTCTCCGAAAAATCCAGAACATTCCTCATTTTTTACCTTCATGGGGCGATGCATTTGGGCGATCATGGAGCAATATGGAGACTCACCGATTAAGCTACCCTCTTACCTATTTGCATTTTCCCCAAAATATTGACTCCAACCTACACATCTATCAAACGTGATTCAAATAACCAAAAGTAATGCTTGGATTGCCTCCCAAGAAGCACCTTAGTTAACATGGTTGAACGATGTGGACATGCACTCAAGCATCATAAAAATTACAACAGAATTAGCAAAATTAGCATATCAAGGCTGTGTACCATTTGAAATTACCATCACCGACTCATTGAGAAAGTCTTCCTATATATCCTTTTCACCTGAAACAACCACATTCGTTTCATGCCTTGATAAGTTGTACGCTACTTGGTTCTCACACCGCTTTCAATCTTTGACTTAAAAGTCAAACTATTGCAATAATAACACCCATCAGATCAACATTAGCTTTGCATCTTTCTTATCTATCAAGTAACATATTGCAACACGGTTCCCAACAGATAGGCTCTATACTTCTCACAAGCATACACCACGGCTAACAACTCTTGCTCAGGGACAATATATTTCTTTTGAGCTACATTCAAGGTCTTGCTTGCATAATATATTGGGTAAAAAACCATTCCCTTGTGTTGGCCAAGTAAAACCCAAAAGCCAGACCTCTTGTATCACACAGTAGCTAAAATGAAATGCTCAAAACCAAGGCAATAATGGTAGGCACCGAAATGAACTTCTGTTTAAAGACAATAATGGCTTGCCACAAACTTCATCAAACACGAAGACAAGTTCCTTTTCAAGTAGGTTGTAAAAAGGATAAGCCACCTTAGAGAAATATTTTATGAACCTCCGAGAGAAACATGCATGACCCAAGAAGCTTCTAACACCTTTAACCTAAATAGGAGAAGGAAACTTGCTGATAAGTTCAACTTTAGCTTGATAAACTTGTATGCCATCTCCCGAAATTTTGTGCCTTAATGCAATACCTTTCTTTACCGTGAAGTGACATTTCTCCCAATTTAGAACAAGGTTTATTTCGACATACTTTTGCAAGACTCTACCAATGGGAACAAGGCACGCTTCAAATGTATATCCCACAACCTAAACGTCATCCATGAAGACTTCCATAGAATTCTCAGCCATATTGGCAAAAATATAGAGCATACTACTTTGAAATATCACCGGTGCATTATACAAACTGAACGACATTCTTTTGAAAGGTAACGTCCCGCAAGGATATGTGAAAGTTGTATTTTCTTGATTCTCTGGTGCAATGTAGATCTGATTATAATTGGAGTAACCATCTAAGATGCAATTGTAACAACCCATAAAAGGAATAGGTGAAGCTAAAGTCTAGCGTGTGTGTGTTTGAGTTGTTGTGAGGTTTGAGGGTGTAAAATGTTGTCTTGAGCTATGGTTGAGGGTTTAGGGGTTAAATGTCAAGGTATGACTACCCAAGGACCACCCTAGGGGTCCTTGAGGAGGACCCTAAAGCCTAACCCCCAACACCCCAAAGAAACCAAAAACTGCCCAACATCTTATGACCACGGAAGGGAACCTACGCCCCGTAGGTCCATCCACGCCCTATGGATATCCTCCGTATGTCAAGCCCCCAAAATATGAGCTGAAGCCACGAACCAAAAAAGGACATCATGGTCAATGGACCCACCACACGGTCCGTGGGTTGGGTTTCGTGGTTGGCACCCGTGTGTGTTATCTTAACTCGGCCAAGGTGAGGGCTCTTTGGTAAATTCATTTTAAGTTTAGTTTAGTTGGGAGACGGTTTTAATTGGTTATTTAAAGTAATTTAAATGTTTTAAAGTATTAAATTTTATTTTAGAATTCATTATATTAGATCACCCCAAAGTTAGAAACCTCTCCCCTCAAAAGTTCTCTCTCTAGAAACCAACATTGTCGGTGAAGGATTCAAGCTTCCAAGGTCAAGAATTTAAGTGTTTCAAGGTATTTTCATGGAGTTCTTCCATAAATGGTATGGTAGTCTTCATCCTTGATTTAGTTTCTTTCAAGGATCAAATTTCAAAGATGTTTTCATGTCTACAATGTTTCTCCAAAAACCCTAGTTTTCAATCTTAGCGTGGGTTCGATTCCAA
>JAJOON010002697.1:0-25312 GCA_029582645.1 Solanum megistacrolobum | reverse complement strand
CTAAAATAGCACGTAGGTTCCCCATATGTCTAAGGAGAGGTGAGGTAGACCGGGAAAGAATTGGGTAGAGGTGATTACATAGGACCACATCTTCAACTCACCCACAAGTACTTGACCCTAGATATGAAAGTATGAACTATCGAGGTCGAGGATTAGGGAACATGGTTAGTAGGTTGTCGCGGCTTCTCTTATTTATTTTAGATGAAGTAATGAGAGGAGTACCGTATATCTCGAGCTATTTCTCTTTTCCCACTAGTAGAGCTTGTTTCCAGGCTGGAGCACTCATCTGTTTCCTTACCAATTTTATTATTATCATGCTAGCATTAATCTTATTTCTTCAATATAATTACTATTGTTACTTTTAATTTGGCTATCTTTACTATTTTTATGATGTCAATATTTTCTTTCTTCAATAATTTCACTATAGTTTATTTACTCTTTAATTATTGTTTTTTCAAACCTGTTCTGGAAATGATTTTCTTGAGCAGAGCCTCAGAGGTTCTATCAGAAACAACGTCTCTAGTCTCTACACCAAAAGATTCTGCGTTTACCTCGCCCTCCCCAGCCTCCACTTATTTTTCTTAATTCCAGGCTTGATTATCTTTTCTGCCCAAAAGCATTTGTTTGGTTAGAGGAATACTGTTAAGTCTTGTCTTGAGCTACACATGTTCTCAGCTGTGCTTCTGCATTTGTTTGGTTCATATAAATCATGATCATCACTTCGTTTTATGTACTTCAGACATTTTTCTTTGTTTTTTTTTTCATTTTTGATTTTTGGTAAATACAAAACATGTATAGGTTTTAAAAAAAGATGGAAAAGCTTCTGACTCGGTGTCTTCCTTGGGAGCTGTGACTGGCATCAAGGGTGGAATAGATCAACCACCTGCTGCAGAGCAAGGTGCTTATTATCCACCTACTAGCTATTGCGATTACTACTACCCAGGTTAGATACTAAATTGGGTTTGTCATTGTTCCTTTGATTTTCGGACCAGCTCCTATTTAATGGTCACAGACCAGTTATGACCACTTCATGATTCTATTCCCTATATAAATGCATTGGAAAATCTTGGTTGGAACTTGTTAACTTTATGAGAAGTGTGTGTTTGTGTATCATATACATGGAGCTAAAGATTGTAAGATGTCATTCCATCTATTGTGAAGTAATAGTCGAATTGATTGATGAACTTCTGAGATAAGAGTTGTCACTGATGCCGAGTAGAACACATATCAAATTGATTGATGAACTTCTGAGATAAGAGTTATTCTACTGGGGTTGATTTATGATACGCTACATCTTTAGTACATATTTTATTAATACTCTTAGGGGGAGATTGCTGCATCCTTTGATGCTTGTTTATGAATTGTGGCACATTTTATAATTTCACGTTATGTTTTGTCTATTCATTGTAAATATCAGGTGCAAAAAAAAGGTGAAATGTAGCAATTTTTATGGAAATGAAAATCAGAACTGTCACACTGGAAAAGAAAAGGCTAATGGAAGTAGAAATATAAAGCAAGTAATTGGAACCCTGCTTTAGTGGGGTTGGGGGCAAGAGGGATTTTGAGCTCTTTTTACTGGGTAGTGAATTAGGTAGTTCTCCATGCTACTAGGAGGGTTCGGCAGAAGTATAAGGAACCAATACTGGTACAAAGAATGCAATCGTGGGACAGTATAGGTGTGGTTTGATAGTGTTTTGGATGCTTAACTATTTTATTTTATCTTCAGGTCTTTACTTCTCCATTGAAGTTTGATCTGTAGATGTGTATGTGCTTGCTTTGCAATTAACTATAATAACTTGTTGGATGATAGTGTTATTTGAATTTGCTTTTTTTGCAGGATATAATGGGACTTATAATCAGTTAGATGAGCAAGCTTACTTTAATGCGGTAGGTTTTACTTCAATAAGGGTTGTGTTATCTTAATTTGCTTTGTTGTCTTATAGCTTAAACACAACCTGGTGATTGTCAGGGTGTTCAGTCAGATAATGGTTCCCTTCTCTACTATATGCCTGGCTATAATCCTTACAGTGCTGGATTTGTGGGAGGCGACGGGAAGCAGCCCTATCCTTCGTCTGGGTATCTTCAGCAACCTGTCTCATATGGTTCAGATTCCATGCCATGTTATACATGGGGCTCGCCATACTGTGCTGATATCACCAATAGTGCTGCTCCCAAACCCGGGAACGTTAAATCAACTTTTGGACGAAATGGTTCATTCAAGTCGAATGGTTTTAATTCCACAAAAACAAATAGTTCTTTTTCAAGCAAAAACTCGACTGTACTTTTTAACCCAAAGAGTCGACCATCTACTGCCATGTCAAATCCGACAAAGTCTGTCCATTTAGCTCAGCCTTTCAATCCAGTGAACAAGGTCTGTTAAAATTTCCTCTGTAGGTCAACGATTGATTAACTATATAACTATATGATGGCTTTCTTTGCTAATGTTGAATGGGAAAATCTATGCTGAAATGTCTCTTTCATTCCTTTCAGAGGGAAAATGTCTCTTTAAGTTTTTATTTTCTATTGTTTTTTGTTGTGATGACTTTGAAAGAGTATGTTTCCCTCTCGTTTTCTTTTGACAAGTTTTATACCCCCGTCTTGGCAGTTTCAGTCCGATGTCCAGTCTGGTGGCCTGATGAAGGGGTTTCATCTGGTTGGGGACTACCCATCATACACCAGTCAAAATCAAGGTTTTTTCATGCCTTATGATCCCATCAACTGTCAAACAAACAGTAGAATGTGGAATGGAAACTACAGAGTTAAACCACGCGGAAATTTCACCAGAAATGGTGTGTTTGAGGCAACAAATGAGTTACCTCGTGGTCCCCGTGCCAACGGCAGAAGTGTCCCTTCAAAACCATCTGCTGAGGAGGATCAGCTTGTGCCAACTGTTCAGAGGGAGAAGTATAACAAAGAGGATTTTAAGACTCAGTATGATAATGCAAAATTTTACATTATCAAGTCATACAGTGAAGATGATATTCACAAGTGTGTCAAATATGATGTCTGGTCAAGTACTCCAAATGGTAACAAGAAATTGGACACTGCCTTCGTTGAAGCTGAGGCTAAATCAAGTGGAACTGGTTCAAGCTGTCCAGTGTTCCTCTTCTTTTCTGTAAGCTATCACGTTTCGTGTTTTTTTCTTTGATAAGAATTAATCACATCTGAACATGTTGTTTTTCCATTTGTGGGCATGGACATGTCTTTAATGGATGCTCAGTATAAAAGTTCTGAGTTCTCTTCTTTTGGATTTTTAGGTAAATGGAAGTGGACAGTTTTTAGGTGTAGCTGAGATGGTTGGGCAGGTTGACTTCAACAGAAACATGGACTTTTGGCAGCTTGATAAGTGGAGTGGGTTCTTCCCACTGAAGTGGCACATAGTTAAAGATGTCCCTAATACACAGTTCAGGCACATCATCCTTGAAAACAATGATAATAGACCTGTAACCTATAGCAGAGATACTCAGGAGGTATATTTCAGTTTTTGCTTTACCATTTTTGGCTATTCTTATCGAAGATGTTTAATATTTAGTTCAGTCTATGCCTCTGATTGGAATGGCAGAATATGAATTTGAAGTTACTGTTTTCTATAAATATGTTCCCCGCCTCTTATTTCCTGTGTCGATTCTTAATTTTAATGTTAGAGATCTAACGAGTATGCTGTCATTCCAGATTGGATTGAAGGAAGGTTTGGAAATGCTTAACATACTTAAGAATTACTCAGAGAAGACATCTATATTGGATGATTTCAATTTCTATGAGAAGCGTGAGAAAGTGCTCAAGGCTAAAAGGAGTTCAAAACCAGCTATTCAAGCTGATGTATACGAGAAAGCTGATTCTCTTGTGAGTTTCTCCTCCTTGTGCATTTATATAAATATTCAGCAACTAGTGCCGCTCTGCATTTTAGCTAAGATACCTTATGTTTCCCTTTAAACTGTGGACACTTGTGTATGTTTGTACCAAACACTTCGTATAAAATTCATAGTAACTATTCTTCACTTTAAATTAGACAATTTATCAAACTGCAAGAATGAGAAAACGATATTTCTAAAATTATTCACAAATCTAGTTCTCCTATTCCACAAGTTGAGTATGTCATAAGAGGTTTCCGACCAAAAAGTGTATTGTTTGTGAAATCAAGTGGGCAGGTAGTAATTATTATTGCTGTGCATTGTAAGTTGTAAAAGGTCTCTGACCAAAAGAAAGTTAGTAAAATGAATAATTGGTGTTTTCTAGAAGAAAATGTGAGTTATTGTCTAAAATATGTACAACTATTACAGATATCGAGTTATAAAACTTAAAACTCACTTCTTTAGTATACCATAATGGAACAATATATTCAAGAAAGCCGGTCGAGTCTTGTGATATTCTCCATCTTCTTGTGTGTTCTGATAATCTTCATCTTAGTAGTGCAGCTCCACATTTTAGTTGGATAGTTCATGTCAGAGTTGTTTCTGTTTTGAAAGCACACTTGATAAAAAATTTATCTCGACAACATTTGTAGTGAAATCTATATATGTTATAATTGTTATGTTGCCTGTGGTGCAGAAGCAATTCAAAGGAGGAGACAAGGTACTTGAGGAGGAGCTGAAGACCAACTCTGCTGATCCAACTGCACCTCTCGTTTCTCTCACCAAAAACCTATCGATTAATTCAAGGCCATTCAAAAGCAGTGTCTGAATCATAGGTTGCCTCCAAGAGGCATTTTATGACTAGGTAGTCCTGAAGCATCAAAACGGGTCCTTGTTTCTTCTTTTTGTGTTTAATTAGCTTTATAGGCATACACTCCTCCCGCTTCCCGGCTTTTGGGATTGCATTTATTTACTTACTAGTCTCTGTTAGTTTTGCTTCATCTTTAAGAAAGGAAAAGGGTTCTGTTTCTTTTCTTTTGACTTTGCAGTGTTTGTTTACTTTCAAAAGATCTCTACTTTTGTTTTAGATTATTGCAGTATTGATAATGTTAAAGAAAAAGTTGCCCCTCATCTCCCAGTCTAGCTTTACTTTATTTTGAGAATTTACTTCTAGTATTATATTTCTAGTTTGTCACCATATCACTTTATAACGTGGTTGAGGTCCATGTAAGGAATTTCTGCAATTTTGCATCTAAATTTTATCGGACTTATACATCTTTAGATTTTGTAAAATTCTGCAGTTTTATGTGTGTTGTTGGATGAAGTTATATTTCCAGCCAAACCAAGAATCAAGTTGTTAAAGGTTTTCTCCCATCACATTTTTTATTGATAATAAACCATAACATACATGTAGATATCGTTAGATAAAAGCGGATTATTCGTAACGAATTGTACATACATATATGAAGATTTTAACAAGCAATTTATGGCACTTGAGCTGCAACAGCAGAGTCAGTTGCAACTTCAACAGCAAATGCTAAAGAACAAGAAGCCAAACTAGAAGAATTTTCATTGAAGATGAAAAGATTTCTTGATGATCACATCACTGAATATGAAATTAAAAGACCATTTCTACTTCAAAACACTAAAAACAAATACTATTATCCTATATAACCAAATACATTCCTTTTCTCATCGCTCGATGTTAAAAGAAATGACGGAAGATCAAATTCATACCAAAACAACAAAATTACTTCCTCATATAAGGTGAAAATTTTGTTTTATCATCTCGCTCGTTTTCAATCCAAGAATGTTGCATTTGGGGCATAGCACTTGGCATCATCATGCATGGAGTTGGCTGCAGAATTGTTGGAGCTACATATGTCAACTGATTATTACTTCCCATCATGTTATGAGTCATCATAGTTTCATATTTCATCAATGCACACCTCATATTATTGCTCCCAATCCCCAAGGACGAGGACGACGATGATGCACCATTATTATACTGCCAATCATTCTCATTCATCATCAACATCCTCATTTCTTGATGATGATTAACAATCGAATTACAGTAAGGATAAATTGGAGCTTGCAATTGATTATAATCTCCATATTCCATTCCTCCTTGGACCATAACATTGTCATTGTAATGAGTCAATTGGTTTAATCTTGTTGCTTGTTGTCCTCCTCCCAAATCAATCATTTCTCCTTCCATCAAATTATAAGCACCACTAAAATTCCCTTTCAGCATATTAATCCTAGTCTTCACATTTTCAACTTTGTCATCCAACAAAGTTAAAAAATCCCTCAACTTAAACTCAGATAACTGATCCATAAACTCTAGCCAACATGGATATTTTTTCTCCATATTCATCTTTCTCAACTTGATAAACTCTTCCTCAACCTTCTTGTTTCGATCAACAAAATAATCAGACAATCCAAAGGTTTTAGTACTACCAGATTGCAAACTATTCTCCTTTTTATACTCGTCGATTAGATTCTGAATCTCTTGTTGTTGTAAGCTTTTAGTAGTTGTAGTAGTAGTACTTCCACTACTATTTGTCCAAATCTCAGGGCTAGAGTCTGATCCATTGCCTTGTTTGGGTCCATACATGATCATAAGTCCATTCACATTGCAAAGTGTGGTGAATTCATACAACTTTTTCAATAAACCTTCTTTCCTTTTCTTGAATGTTGCATTCCTTGATTTCTCCTTGGTTATTAGTTCCATCTTCAATTTTGCACGCCCCATCTTCTTGATCTACGATAAATTCAACAAAATTTTAAAAAATATCAGAGACAAATTCAAGATT
The DNA here is from genome assembly GCA_029582645.1 of Solanum megistacrolobum. Taxonomy (NCBI): domain Eukaryota; kingdom Viridiplantae; phylum Streptophyta; class Magnoliopsida; order Solanales; family Solanaceae; genus Solanum; species Solanum megistacrolobum. Next base: position 18,645 of record JAJOON010002697.1, on the reverse strand, counting down.
TAAAGCTATGAGTTCCTACGACAAACTCAAATTAATATATTGTACATAATAACTGAATATTAATAGTTTGTAAGGAAAAACTTTGTTTCACAATATAGGAACACAACTTCGAAAACAAGAACAATAATATAACCATGAAATCAAATCATATAAATTAACTATTATTGGAAGAGAAAGAAGTAATTGAAGAAAGTACCTTTTGGAGTTTGTTTTTCAAAATATGGCTTCAACGTACAAAGCAAAAGCAATAACTTCTTTTTATAAATAGGGAGAAAGGGGTTTGTTTAAATAAATCAATTAATGCTACTAATTTTAAAAGGAAAGAACATGTAAAACTTTAATTTAGTATCCCATTAATTGATTTTCTTAGATCCTTACTTAGTCATAAATATTTTTAGTCAAAAATATTCGAAAATTACCATATTTATATATAATTTTCCTAAATAAAAAAAAGTACCAATTAATGTTATGAATCGTATTACCCAAGCAGTGTGAACAGATTTATGCATCATTAAATGATCTATTTTTAATAATAAGTATATATTAAGAGCTATATGACTAAAAAAAAAACTGCATAATGTATTTTTCTTTTGATTTTGTAGTAACTAGTATATCAGTTTCATTATCAATAATCAATCTCCAAAAGCATCTGATTAATTGATTCTGGTTGATTATAGTTTCCTTTCCGTGGGATTAGCTAATTTTGTTTGAATTAGTTCTATCATCTTTTCACCCTCACCCCCTACCAAAAAATCTTCTCATCATTTATTATTATGGTATAGGATCTTTTATTTTTCAAAATATGGATTACGTTTATTCACAACAATAATATATATATTCAGTGTAATTTTATAAGTAAGTTTGAAGAGAGTAAAGTGTATGCAAACTTTATCTCGATTTTAAGAGGTAGAAAACATCCTCGGTTCAAAAAAAAAAATGATTTCAAAGAAGTTTAGAAAAAGTAATTGAATGTGAAGAAGTCAATCATGACAAAGTTTGTTGATAAGAAATGAATCGTAACAACAATAAAATGATAAAGACAACATAACTAAAAAAATAAATTGAAAATAAGGATAACAACCTAAAAGAGTAAATACTATTTACCCTATATTAATATGATAAAAGAAGAAGAAATGCAACATATCTTATTGAATTGGTTATTGATTTAACGTATTTAAAAATCAATAATGCATAAAAATCGAATCGAACCAGGTGCACACCGCAACACACAATTACATAATAACCGTCCACTCTAATTTTAGACATAATTTTTCAAACAAATTTCGTAAAAGTTGATTTATTAATTTGATTTTTTCCCTCAAAATATTTAAATCTTTTTTAATGGACAAGATTTTATTTTATTTAAAAAAAAAAAAGAAGTCGGGGCGGATCCATGTGTGTTTCGGGCTCCCACCAAAATTCCCTTAAACCCTCGTTGCATTTCTAACGTTCAGAACTACACAGCTCCAAAACTCTGCATTCTGCAATGTCAAACGATCAATCACAGCCGTTGATCTCGGAGACTAATAAACACTCGCTCGATCAACGGCCGGAATCTCCCCAACGGCCGTCGAAATTCCCCAAGGTAAACGACCACGCCGGCAACGACGTTGTTGAAGGAGAAGAACTGAAAGAGTCAGTAACTAGAACAATGAATCCTAATCCTCGGCTACAGCGGTACCTGATAGCAATTGAGTACATAGGAACTCGCTTCGCCGGTGCACAGCAACAACCTAATTGCAGAACTGTAGTCGGTGTTCTTCAGGTAAATTTATCATTTATATGTCGTCAATGAGTGATACTTTTGGTTGTTGGATCACTTGAGAAAGAGGTTTTCTTATCTGTTGATTGATCATCTACCTGCTACACAAAGGCACTTAGTTCAGTGTTTGGTGTAAAAAATGGCAATGACTAATTACATTTTCCTCCTCTCTTTTTTTTTCGTTTTGCAGGAAGCCTTCCAGAAGTTTGTTGGACATCCAGTATCAGTATTTTGCTCGAGTCGAACTGTAAGTGTTTCTTTTCAGCTGTAATGAACTATGCCTAAAGACGAGTAAATGTATTTGTTTAACCTGTTTCATGTCTAGCTTCAGATAAGATATGTGAATTCTCTTGAGCTCAAATTTATTTATGATTTATCTTCAAATTCAACATTTAATGAGTTTAAATGTACTTAATATGGAAGTCCTTATCAAATTAGAAAAAGAAGAAATAATACTAAGAAAAAGAAAAAGAATCTACTCAATATGGAAGTATCAATATGATTTTAAGACTTCCTTAACAACATTATGTACCATTTACTTTTTGCTATTTGATGACTAGTTACACTGTAGCAGGTCTAAAAGATGAATTTTGGAAAAGAAGGGTAAACACCCAAACCCCACTTGTGGGATTACATTGGGTATGTTGTTGTTTGTCTAGAAGATGAATTTTGGAAGTACACAAAAAAGGATGTGGTTACTGCTAGTCTGCTATAAATGAGGTGGAACTCATCTTTGCTCCAATTGGTATAATGCATCGAGTAGAGGGTAGAGGGGCAGGCGAGTTATCCATCAAGTTTCAAACAGTGACACTGACCCTAACCCTCAGGGATTATGCACTGTGGGAATGCGTGACTTCAAAATGGAAAATGACTGTCACTTTCAAAGAACATCTTTCTACTAGTTGTTTTCTTTCCGTTTTCGTGGGTCTATATCCTGCGAAAGCTGGTTATCTGTGTCTTCTTTCTAGCTCTTTAGAAGTTACTAAAATGTTCAATATTAACACACTTACAGCTCACTTTGGTTTATCTTAGGATGCTGGAGTACATGCTTTATCAAATGTTTGCCATGTAGATGTTGAAAGGATAAGCAAAAGGAAACCTGGTGATGTGGTACTTTTCTGTCTGTAATGGAAGTTTCACAATATCTGCACTGCACAAGCACTTTCAATCTTGAGTAATGCAGAGAAATTTGTTATCATCCTGCTTCTGTTAGGTTGAATTATTTCCTTCTCATTATATTCTATACTCATGATTGAGTGACCAATTTTCATCTTTTCCTTGCAATTGTCTATAATTTTCAGTATGCGAATCCTCTATAGTTTTTCCATTCCATTCATGCCTGCTTCTTCCAATACTAAATAATTGTCTTTTAAAGTTGTTTCTACCTCTTAACCTATTATGTTACTTTGCTAAATCCTTATCACTTGTATTTTTCTCCTGCAGTTACCTCCTCATGAACCTCTGGTGGTAAAAAGAGCTGTGAACCACTTTTTACAGGTTTAGTTGTCTAACAAGTTCTGATTCCTGATATTTAATTTTGTACAATCCTCCGAAGTCTTGATTTTGAACTTTGCTGATCTTCCATCTACCCATGATATTATCTTTCTGTTTCTTTTTATTTGGAATCTTTTCTTCTTTTTATGTGCGTACGGAGCCTCATCAAAAGGTCCAATCTTTAAGTTCCGCTATTTCCTTAGAATGAGTCTTGCAGAGAATTTAGAGTTTTCTAGTAATCTCATCATTTTGATAATTTTCTAAGGATAACATGATGAAAATGCACAGGTGTAACTGTTGACAGTTTAAGAGGATAACAGTGGTACCAAACAACTAGAACTCTAGAAGTAATCATTGATTCTTTAACAAAAGTAAACCTGTCATTTCTCTCATATTCCCCTCATGTTTCCTGCAACAAAACCCAATACCAATCAAGCTGGTGTTTTCAGTTAGTTAATACATTAAGAATGAAATTTCAAGCTGGTATTTAAGTTTGTTAAATTACATTAAGAATGAAATTGAGGCAAAATGACATAATGCTAATCAAGCTGATATTTAATTTTCTATCTGGAGGTACTGACCATTTTTGTTCATTATTGTTTGATTGCAGAAGAACGAGGGTGATATAATGGTTATTGACGTTCGGTGTGTTCCCGCCGATTTTCATGCCAGATATAAAGCTCAAGAACGCACGTAGGCATCAATATCTTCTTGATCATGTAGAATAATACTGAATCTGTACATGTATATGTGATCCAAGTAACATGCCGTCTCTCAAAATTGAATTTTTCAATGTCTATGGGAAAGGTTAGCTGCATGGAATAGTCTTCTGTCCGGCTAGGATGGTGTTATTTACGTGTATGTCGCTGCTCCTGATTGTTCTCTAATCCATTCTGTGAGTCAATGTTTAACAGGATAACAGTGGTTATGTTTAAAGCAACTGTTTATTTGGATAAGGTGTTGACACACTCGATATTTAATTCACATATGAACTAGTATATGCTAAATTTAGGTTTCCCGTCTTTCCGTGTGACACATGCTTATGAGATCAATGACTGAGTGCTGGTCATTGGGAATCTTCTTTGTAGGTACTTCTACCGATTGTTATCTGGACCGGAGTCGGTATCTAGCTTTGAGAGGGACCGGGCTTGGCATGTGCCTGAGAATCTGGATCTTCTTGCCATGCAGGTTGACTAGCTGCACATATATTTTTTAAGCTTAGTATTATTATCCCATATAACGATATTGTTTGTGTATTTTCCAGAAAGCATGTAACATTCTTATTGGACGTCATGACTTCAGTTCTTTCAGAGCAGCTGCTTGTCAGGTCAGCTTTTCTATCCTTGGACACACAATAGTGTTTTTTTAAAATCTAATTTTGATTTTCCCAAAAACAAATTCTCTAACTGATACCCTACATTTCTTCTCTACTTTTCAATCTGTTCACCGTAAATCTTGACTTTTTCCCTCAGGGATTTCTAGGTTATCCAAAAAAAAAAAAAAACTTAGTGTTTTTTACAAAGCAATTGGAGTAATGAATAATCAACAAGCTAGCCTGCCAGTATGCCTCTTCTTCTCCATCTTTTTATTTTTTTTATTCTCAAAAGAATTTGGAGTAGAGGAGGTATACTGGAAAGCTAGCTTGTTGAACTATTGATTACTATTGCGTGAAAACCAAGTGCTGACATAGATTAAGATGAGGATGTGGTATAGTTTTATTGGATATGTAGGAAATTTTCACTTATGCTCTAGGTTAAAGGAAGCAACTTCACGACTCTTTATTGCAGTTGGTTGAGATTTTACTACTTCTCATTACTTTTCTTCATTTTCCCTCTTGCTATTTTCCTATATAGAAAATTGGATGAACTTAACTTTTAAGGTTTGGCTCTTAACACTTCAAACATTAACAGGCCAACTCACCCATCAGAACTCTGGATGAACTTAATGTTATTGAGGTCGTTTCAACTCCTTTTTTTCCGTCAATCTCAGAGAGACTAAAGAGCAGTTGTGTCATGGAGGATCCAACTGTATCCTTGGGTTCAGACACCAACCACTCCCAGATCTCTTTGAACACCAATGAAGAAAAGTTGGAAGGTTCAAACGGGGAGGCTTGTCAAGAGTTTGGCCTTAGAAGAAGACACCGTTGCTTCGTGGTAACCGCAAGGGCACGATCTTTTCTTTACCATCAGGTAGGTATTTTGTTTCTTCCAAATGTTATTGTCTTTGCTTTTAACTGTTTTTTATTCCTGACCTTCCCCCACCCCAACCTATAAATATACTAATGAATAAGTAATACATAGTGTGTCAAAATTGGACATGGGAAAAGAAGTTCTTTATCAGAGTACTTATTAGTCTTATTGTACCCCAAATCCAACAACTATACCAATGACCAATGAATAATAAACGGAGTATGGAAATTGGACGTTGGAAAGGAGAACTTTCAATATCAGATTAATTAGTCTTTCTTTTAGTTGAAACTCTTTCTTATTCGAGATTTTTGAAATGTTTCAGAATAATAATGCCAATAGGTCGCCTTGCCAAGTTAATCGTGTTGCATGAGATGAGTTTCAGAAATTTTTTACTTCTGTTTTTGTTTTTTGAGGTTTGTTATGAGTTTTTGAGCAGGTATATGTTTGGTTCTGAATTTAAACAATAGAAGTGGAGTTGATGGAGACTAATCTTGATACAATTACAGAAAGACTTGAGACATGGGAATAATATGTCATCAAATTTGTCTCTCTTTTTTAACTGATAATCTTATCAGATTTGTCAATCTTTATACAAATAGGTTTCACATGTCAACTCTTAAAAATAAGTCTCATGCAGGTTAGGCTGCTTGTTGGAGTCCTTAAATCTGTTGGGGCTGGAGATCTGACAGATCCAGATGGTATGTTCTTATGCTATACGTTTGATGTCAGCAAATAATAGTGGTTTTTTAGTCTGACCACTAATTCATCTTTGATGCATTCATTTCAGTAAAACGCATCCTTGAAGCAAAATCCATTACTGCAGCACCTCCGATGGCTCCTGCTTGTGGTCTTTATCTTGGACAAGTCAAATATGATTTGCCTCCCGAGACTAATCAAAGCTAATAAGAAGTATTTGCAGACTAGTTTGATGTTCTCTGAGCGTATTTCTTGATCGAGTGAATTGACCAGCTTCTTATTAACAACTAGCAAAGTTTGTATGAGGTGGATGCAAGTAGTTGGTATCAATTAGATATTTTGATATGTTATGGTCAACCTTCAGGAACATCTAATGTCGGGAGTTGAAACGTATTGTGGATTTTAAAATTGATGATTATATTGTGATATTAAGTTTCAACTCCCTACATGAGATGTTCTTGAAGGTTGATCCCACCATACCCTAACAAATCAAGATGCCTGTTACCAGAAAAATGATTTTGCTGTAGTAGGTTTGGAGAGAAAACAAAAGCAGTACTCTAGCATGTAGTTCTGCACCGACTTCCAGTTCATGTAATTTGTATGTACAGGAATCAACATGCTGGTTTCATTTATGCCACTTATTTCCCGTTAATTTTACCTTTGCTTCCGATGTTATGCTATATTAGTTGTTATTTCAATGACCTTTGGTTCTGCAAATGGCTTGGCAATTTCAAATTTGTCTCCTTGACACAGATAATTGCAGTAGCCTTTAAGGTTAGAAACGCTCAACTAAAGTGGGTTGTATCATTATTCTTGAATAGTAAATGCCAGACAATCTAGTCCTGATTCTTGTGTTTACAATCTAATGGGAGAGTTTATTACCCTCAAAATACATTATACACTCAACCTACCATACACCTTCACAACCGAAAAAATAACTTCGGATTCATTAGTCAAGAAAAAACCTACTGCATCAGCATGGAAATAGCTGCATGAATGGAGCTCTTCCGGGTGGTGGAACCCCCACGCTTAACCAGTGAATGTGGTCCATTCCAGACAGATCTTTGATTATCAACAAACAGGACTCGAGATAAATCCATAACTGTTGTATTTTCAAGATAACGCAAGTTCTCCCACATCTTGGCCTTCTTGTACTTGTCTTGCAATTCCTGCTCAAAATTTCATCACCCAAATCAGAGTTACAACACAATAGAAGTTGAAAGATACTGAATTTGTTAACTGTAAAACCTGGTATAATATTGTTATCAGCCAACAGGGATCCTCTTAAGACTGACGAGAAACATTATTTCCAGCTCAGTTTTCTCCAAAGGACAAAATAATAAAAATTGTTTCATCTTTCACTGGATTGGTTCAAGTGGCGGTAACTCAGATAGTATTATGCACTTGACATGGACTTTTACTCCAGGAATTCATTCATGCAAATTTTCAATTTTAGCATATGTTTTTCTTCAGTGTGTTTCCATAGCTGTAAATTAGTCGTTGCCATTCAAGTAGGAATATGCAATTTCGCGAATAATAAAGTATTGAAGAATGAACTGATATATGATGAACCAAGTACTAGAACAAGCCTTTTTCATACTGGAAACAAAGGTATAAACAATACTTAACGCAGAGTATTTGCTTTCAATTGCTTACCTTTGACCTCTGTAGCCCAGTTGCAGCATTTTCATCCCCATGCTGCAGATTTTCTTTTCGACTGTCATTCAGCAAATCTCCACCTGGCTCCCCATTTTGCTTCTGATCATGTGCTTTGTGCTCATCTAAAGATGTATAACCTGACTGCAAATGCTCAGAAGTGACCCCCGTTCTTTTACTTTGGATTCCCATTTCACTCCTCATCCCTTCCCCTAGCTTCTCACATAAAGCGTCCTGATTTTCAGTCAACTTTCTCTCTGCTCCGTTTTCTTGCATAATGGTGTCAACATCTGTCTCTGGTGAATTCTCCATATTTGATGAGGTGTACTCTCGACTTTCTACAGGTGAAGTTTCCTTTTAAGAAAGAAAATGGAGAAACAACAGTTAGAAAGGAAATTGTATCAACACTATCAGAATGGTCACAAAAAAATTGGAAACAGAATAACATCTCTATGCTCAAGTCATTAAACAAATATGTAATGCGGAGATCCATTTAATCCAAGATTCCTATGTACTCCCTCCATCCCATATTAGTTGATCACTTTTCATTTTGCGCGGTGCTTAAGAAATCATAAATAAGAAGATAATTTTACTAATTCACCCTTGAGAATTTTACAAATAAATGTGATCACTTTCAAAAAGAATTAATTGCAAGGGTAATATAGAAAAAAAATTAATTAATGCTTTCTTGATTTAGTAAGGTGAACAACTAACATGGGACAACTATTTTTAGTATAATGATCAACTGATATGGGATGGAGGGAGTATATCAAAGCAAATCCTAACCAGCAAGATATCCATAAGGCAATCATTTCACAAAGAAGCACAAACCTATTGATACTCCTATGGATTCTAATGTTAATTGTTGGAAAGAGACTTGGAAAGACACATAACCAGCTCAGGAGACTTGTTGGCAAGCTTTATTATAATCTTAGAATTACACGACTCAACATCTAATTTGATGAGCGGTTACTCAGTTCCTTTAAGGTCCTTGTGAGAGTGATTAAAATGCACTAACCTGATTCCTAAGGAATATCAAGGGCTCTCCAAGCAAGGTTTGTTATATGAGGACAGGGGAATTCACATATTGGTGGGAATTCTGATGCAGATTGTGCAGTTCTCCTTCTAACTTATGGTTAACTAGCGGATATTGTATCTTCAATCCAAGAGATCTTATATCTTAGAAAAGCAAAATGTAAATGTGATGAGCAGTTGAGCACGTCAGGTACAGATGCAGCATCTCGAGCCATGTACTCAGCTACTTGTGAGCTAATATGGTTAAAGCAGTTTCTTCAACAATTAAAATTTAAAGGAAAAGAGGAACTGATCACTAATTTGAGAGAAGTTGCACTACATAAGGCTTCAAATCCCGTATTTAATGGGAAAAAGCAAAGCACGCAAAGACACTGTTAGGCAAAAGACTGAATTAAGATGTATTCGACGAGCTTCATCAATTTCAACTGACTGGTTATTACTCCCTCTGTCCAATTTATGTGGCACTCTTTTCCTTTATAGTCAATCCCGAAAAGAATGACACATTTTTATATTCAATAACAATTTTACTTTAAACTTCTAAATATTTGTAATGGAGGGAGTAGATATTACAAAGTACTTCTAAATTCCTATATCCAATACAATTGTAACAAGCAAAGAGTATACAATATGTACGTCCAAACATGAATGGAGTGTTAACAATTTTGTAATTATCATGCATAGTCTAGGATCAGATAAGATCATTTAGGATCAATTAAGAAGATTCTGTCTGTAATTATGTATTCTTACATCCTGTTCTAAAATGTGTATATTACAATTTGAACCACAATAGGTTCTCTTCTTTATTTACAGATTCTAATCGACTCCCTAATCTAAACCCTCAACTAAAACGTATTTCCAAACATTTAAACAGAGAAATATATAAAATCAGAGGTAAAAAAGGCTTTAAGTACCTCGGGCTTCATACCATCTGGATAATCATCACTAGCCTCGCCTTGGTCATCTAAGGACCGAGTGGTCTCCTCCCGCTCCTGCCTGCGCCGTATCATCACACATATAGCACAAAGGCATCCTTCTTTGTGCTTCTTGAGCCTGAACAAAGTCCAATAAAATCAAGGAAAAAATTTACACTTCAAGTGAGTATTAACAGTAAATTGGTACCAGAGTACCCCCTTTATATTTTTCTAGTTTCACCAGTTTATAGCACATACCGGAACATATGGAAAAGTCTGGGTGAGTAGGTTTTAATACTTTTTAAAACAGAGAAGTGTGATACAGTTCCTAATTGGTGACCTTATGAGTCAAAAACCACTAAATAAGATTCTACAACATTTAGATTACCAAATATGTATATCTCTTAATTGTAATTTTTACCAGGCCAACAAAAAAAATGGTAACTCTGCCAGTATTAGTTTTGTTTGGCATTGAAAAATTATCGGGCAAATATATTATCAGCATTTTCCAACTTTTATGAAATTAAACTCACTTTCTTTATTTGCTTTTAGAATTTTCAGATCCTTTATTTAGTTCTAAAATTAAATACTCCAAACTCTCCTAAGTTATGTAAAAGAGAATCTCAACCTTGGTTAAAGAATCCATCGGGATATTGAAGTTAGGCTAACTACAGATATTAAGCTAAGTCCACTCTTATTTTTCATTCCATTATCTGGTTCTCTCCCATCCCATACGCCCTAGCAGTGACCTCCCTTCAGTGCTTCTCTCTGAAGAGTGACCTTCTTATGTGAACCTCCTTCAAGATATCTCATGCTCTGCATCTAGTTCACCAAGTCCTGTCCTGCCAATGGAGCATCACCCTTCCCTGATATCCCTTTCTCTTGCACCCATAACCAGCCATTTAACTCCCTTAGCCAGCTCACCTCATCCTTGACTTTGTCCTACTATGGAAAACGTTCCCCTACTCACCTAGTCAATTCCATAAGTATCGACTCTCCACCACTGAATGGCTTACGAATTGTGTCAGCAGCAAGAATGCATTTTTCCAACAGAAGGAAAAGATGTGTACCATCCAAAAAAAACTAGAAAAAAAATTCAATAAAAGAAAGTACTTCCTTTGGATATGTAAGATCCGCCTAAAACTAAGGGAAGGAAAAAGATTCAGCCAATTATCAGAGGAATACCATTTGGGAGGGATGGTAAAATGCAGCAGAATAAGAGTAGTTGTGGCACATAGTTTCTTCATAAAGGCGGACATCTCCTGAGACTTCACAATATAGCAATTAACATATCTAGTTTGAACAGGAGTATTAATGTCCATTTTCTGTTTTAGAAGAAAGATATAAATCAGTGATTTATCATCTTCCATCTCCAACACTTATCAATAAAAATACAGAATTAACATATAAAGATTTTCATCTCTATAAAAAAAAATTCTGGTTGTATAAGAAACTTTCTTAGCTGATATGGTAAACCCCACTTCTCAAGCTCCCTGTCCAGGAGCCTGGCAGTGGTCCTTCCCACTTAGCTCTGTTGGTGGCTAGAACACCAACCTTATGGTTCGAGGTGGAGGTGCAGGTGTCTTTACCACTAGGGTAACCCTCTCCTGTTCTTTTTCTGGTTAAAGAAACATTGTGAACTATTTTTTCTTATCTGATAATAAGTGTTCAATTTTTCCACATTTATATCATAAAAACATATCTAGACCCCGCAAATAAGTGATGGCCAATGAGGAAAGTACATAAACAGAGCATAGATCAACATACCCTTGAAGCCTTTTGTTGTGTTTGTGAGTTAAAGAACCACTTTTTGTAGGTTCCTTTCCATGACTTGAAGGTGTAGTTTCCTTAATTTGACTGCTTTCGGCACCTAATAAGGTAAGAAGACATGAATTAAATGCTGATTAACTGTTTTAAGACTGAAGCAAGGTACATCTGTTAATATGCAACATTGATGAACAAAGTCTAATTGCTAGACTTGCAGAAAAGGAAGAAAAACATATAAGCAAATTCAGCAGAGTGATACTGATATGAAAATATATTAAGGTACAAGAGAAATTTACTTTGCAGATGATCACTGTATAAGCCAGCTGCTGTCCAGTACTTTGCGAAGTTCTTTTTCACCCGCTTCATGAGCTCCATAACATAATCACCTTTATTATTATACTTGTAGCAGTTGTCCCATATATACTGCACATCCTTATAAACGTCCTCGGAATTCATGTATTTGACACCACTTTCCAGATTACTGCATATTGTCCCGAAATCCATAGGTGTATTTATGACATCGAAATAATCCTGCTCCCCACACCAGTTGAATAAGAATTTATTAATGTACTAGATGAAGGAGAAAAGGGACAAGGTAAAGCATCCAATAGATCTTGTGACAATATTCGGAAGACCAAGACTACAATCTCTACATACTTCTGTGCATCAATATTCACTTCGGAGGGGTTTTCTTCGTATTCCTAGGTAAAACCAGTTTCCTGATATTGGACTAGAGGTGTAATATTTTGAACTTTAGTAATGCCACAAGCAACTTGTTTCAATGGAAGTCGGAGTGATGTTGACCCCAAAAAATACGGAGAACTTTTTCAGTCTACATGAAAACTATTTACAATAGTATTATTCAATCAAATAAAATTTCAAAGATTCTCTATTACTTTAACAAAACCCTCCCACATGGACATGGGATTCTTAATTGTTGAATTTGAACCTCCAAAGCCAACTCTAGATGACATGACATATTATGGAATAAAAGAAATATAAGAAAAAAAATAATTTACTTACAGGAATTCCAAGAGCAATAGGATCGACTGGAGTATTGAAGGGCTCTGCAGCATCCATTTTCATAATTTTTCTTATAACCTAATTAACAAGAAATTAAAATAAATTAGTATAAAAGCGATAATGTTAAGATGTCTTTTAAGATTATGAATCCCCTTAGCATGGTAACCTATGTTTAAACTGTGTTTGGTCCACGAAAGAGATGGGAGTTAGGGAGGGGGGAAAAAAGAGAAGTTCATTGATGTATTCAGTATTTACTATCACTAAGTGAAGGCAAGGGTGAAAGGGAAGTAAAAGGTACATAAATTCTCATATTCGCCCAATCTTGGAGGGGCTAAAATAGTTAGTATGGAGAGGTAACTCCTATTATACTTCCGCTCAGCTTTAACCTCCCTGCCAACTAACAGGCAACAGCTATAACCAAACCACACATGGCATATGGAATATGTTTAAATGTACATCTTGTGAACATGCCAGGACAAATAGGTTATTTGCCGTGCTTACCTCCAAACCAGTGTCTAATTCTTGCTTGTTTAATCTCAAATCACGGTGAAGTAACTCAGGCTCTTGTTTTTTTGTCTTCTCTTCCTTCACCATTTCAACATTACTACAAGGGCTCATGCTTGAAGAGAAGCCCTTTGAAGACTTGATCTTTATGCCTCCCGGTTTTTTTAGCACATTTCCTGGGGTAGTTACATTAGCCTCAGGCAATGAGTTTGCACTGTCTTCCATTTTCTCATTAGAGACAACCTGTTTTTCTGGACCAGCTTGCTGGCTACTTTTATCAGTATCACTATGAGTAGCTACTTCTGAAGAATTGAGCTGAGTGTCTAATGTTTTTTTTGTTTTGAGTTTTACTTTCATACGTCCATAAACTGCTAAACCTGGAGGTTTGTCCCTTGGCACACCAGAATAAACAATCACAGGTTTTTCCGGTTGAGCAGTTCCAGTAGAGGATGGTGTCTCAACCTCAACCCCAGAGTTAACTCCATCATTGTCAATGTCTTCCGTACCAGAACTAGTTTCTGAATTCATGCTACCATTATTAGATGCTCCCTCACTTGTACCTGTTGTCCGAAGCTTCTTTGATTTACCTTTTTTGCTTCCACGACGGCGTTTCATCTTTCCTTAAAAACTGATTCAGGTGAGCAATAGCCTTTAGTCAGTTGAAACTTGATACTCTTAGAACGATGAGAAAAGGATCGGCTAAGTTGTATATTTTGACACAACGCTCCTGCAAGCAGGGAACTGATCAGCCTACAAAAATCGCAATAAGCACGGCCCAGTTAGAAAAGATTAAAGAACATCATCCACTTCAGCTGCAAACTGCACAATGAAATCCATCACAAAACAAATTCAAGAGCCCTGACTTGGGCATAAAGCACCAATGTCTTAATGTGTCATATAGTCATACTTGTCATTGATCTGCAACACCTCAAAACAAGAACGTTGATTTAAAAAAATAGAAATTGCAATACACTCCCAAATTTATCCAGATTCTTTCAGTGTTAGCCTTCCATAAAGAGAAGTTAACTAAAGATACAAGTAATCTTCAAAAACCACAAAACTATAATGCATCACTCCAATGTTAAATCTCTTCTCAAAAACCCAACAATGAGAGAAAACAAAACCAAACCCTAGAATCCACCTACAACCAAGATTTATAAGAGAAAATAAAAGAAATAAACCAATCTAATTCAAACGCTGAACAGATTATCAAAAGAATAACTACATTGATAAACCAGCATACAACCCAAGAATCAAAAAGACAATTACCAAAAGAAAAAGGGAAAAACGAACTCAAAATCTGTCAAAGGATCAAGAATCAAGATTCAAGAAGTTGAAAGACACAATCTTGGATAAACCAACAAAACCCCATTTACCCAAAACAAGAAAACAAAGATAAAACACCCATTAAATAAAAGAAAACATGAATCACTTGAAGAACCAAACACTTTAAGGTACTTGGGGCCAAGAATCTCACCGTTTCTTCTGCAATTTAGCCTTCAGTTGGGAAAAACTTGCTCTCTATTTTCTTTTGCGTTGATATACGTTGGCGGTTGAATTCAAATATCCAAAAATATTTGAAAATTTTAAGGTTCGGAAGGAAAAACTATGTCGGAATTACAAGAAGCCAAGACCCATAAAACCCCTTTTTTTTTTCTTATTTTCTTTGTTTTCACTTTTCGCCTTCCCCTTCCACGTTGGAGATAATACTATTTATAATATAATTTATTAATATTGTTAAAACATTAACCCACCGCTTTTATAAATATGTCAATTAGCTCCCCTCAAATTTTGCTTTATGCAAATTAGGCTTTTGATACTCGATTTAATTTTAAAGAGGTCATGTTGCAAGTTATATGGTTTTTCGGGGTTTCTTGGTGATTATTTGTCATTGTTTTGAGGTATAATTTTTAAAAAAATTATAATGTAAAAAATATCTATTTATATTTATAAATTTCAACATATCAGTTACAATTCTTACTAAATCAACAATTGATACCAACCAATTTTGTATAATTACTCAATCAGCTACTTGATTATATAAATATATTTATATTGTTAGTGTACATATATTATAATAATAATAATAATTTTATTTTTTTTTATTTTGTATTAAAAAAGTAATTAAACAACAAAAACATATTCAATGTAAATCAATAAAGTGATTCGTCCACTCCAACTTTATTCGTTCACCGTTGGCTCGATTAATCAGTGTTTCAATTGACCCTTATAAAATGTTATTACTTTGTCGAATATTGTCATACGTATAACATGTGCATTCACATACAATTGATCTCCCATATAGTTTGGGTAGTGCTATGCCTATACGGCTTGAAAACACACACATTGGATTCAGTTGGTCACAAATACATTTGATCCCTTAACATATGTACACACACAACTAACTTATGCTTTAAAATACACACATATACATATTGCGCTCGATCTTCATCCTACCTAACTTGAATAAACTTTTCTCCACACACATTAGGTTTTTCCTCTCGTATTGTGAGTTTTTTGATTTAGTTCAGTTGCATTATGTCTTCATACACCCCTACCTCGATGATTAAGTTTTACTTTAGTTGGTGTGAAATGGATAAATTCTAAAATATGAGGTCTTGTCCGTATGGAATCTACCCTTTTGGGCCCAACCAAGTAAAATAAGAAGGCCGGCCCATTACAATTAAGTCATCACACAAGTGGGCTTCATTGAAACAAGCGCAAAAACGAGTCCAGGCCCGTGTTAGCGTGAAGACTCAACCAGCGATTTCTCCCTCACCGCTTGCAGAGAAAAGCTGTGTGTTGTTTATATGGCGAAACCTAACAGTCTAGCTTGTCCCTTCGGGGACATCCGATAAAATTGGAACGATACAGAGAAGATTAGCATGGCCCCTGCGCAAGGATGACACGCACAAATCGAGAAATGGTCCAAATTTTTTTTTGCCATTTTCAATTTTTTTGGGAGTTTTGAAGTCGCCTACCTGAGGTTACTCTCTCTGTATGTGATCAGTCTGAAATTTTAGTTGCTGAGCTTACTCTTTGTTCTGCAATTCTGGACTTGAAAGATTAGGTCAAAATGATATCTTTTCAGATTATCTAGTATAAATTTACATGTCTAATACATTCTGAAATTGATTAAATGAATGTTTTAATTATATTGTTTGGCATTAAGTACTAGAAGGAGATTTCTGTTATATGGTGTAATTACATTCCGAAATGACTGTCTGAAGTTTTATTTTGGTTAATCTCTTCTGGTGGACTTGTGGTGGCTATATTGAAGTTTAAGTTTAATTAGACTACTAAAGAAAGAAAGTATCCTTAGTAGTCTCTGAGGGCTCTTTTGGTTTGGGAACAAGTTATCCCGGATTAATTATCATGTGAATTAGTCATCCCATATAAATAACACTACAATCCGAGATAAGTTATCCCACGATTTTATGTTAACCAAATATGAGATAAGTTCATCCAAAAACTAATCTCGCAATTAGTTATCCTGTATCCCTCGTACAAATGAGCAAGGGAGAAAAAATTTCTCATTTCTCTGCCAAAAAGTTGAATTATGTTATGTGGTTTTAGGTTGTGCTAAACTCATAATTCAGTGTTGAATATTTATAAGTGGAGTCCAGCAAAAATTGGTTGAAGATGCAATGCAACGGAGTCTAACTGGCTTATGTTCCAGAAGGAATAGCTGATTTGATATAATTTAGAAAGTTCTTAACTACTAGCTAAACTGTTGTGTGCTAGCTCTTAATACTTTTGTGCATTTTCCTGTCAGTTCTCGGGAGTGGACGGTTCTACTACCTAAATACAATGAAAATAGGTAGTATAATGCTATTACTATCGGATTCCAGTTTATGAATCTTGTAATGAGATATGCCTTACAATAAACAAAATGAATTCTTGTTTTGACTAGATCATTATGGATGACTTGACAATTCCAATTTGAATCAACCAATCCTTGTATAATATACCTAGTGCTAAAATCTACGCTTAGAGCAGAAATCACTATTAGGCATGGACGTGAAGTGCAAAAATTGGTTCTTGGGGAATGAAAGCAAAGCCTGATTGCATGTGCTTGCAATTAAGTCATTATAAATTGGATGTAGAAATTAAAAGGAAGGACAGACACTGAATGAAGATCTAGAAATCTTGCGCTTTGAAACTCTTAAGCCTCTTTAATTTTCAGATGCACTTTTAAAGAGTATTTATGTAGATAAATTCTTGTAGTTAAGTTTAGTGTCTAAATGTGTAATCATTTGCAGATTTTGGTTATTGTGGAGAAAACCAACTTTGCTTATTGGTTTCTTTTTTGGTCTTCATCTTCTGCAGAACCACTTTTGCAGCGTCACTTCCGGGTATATTGTTGTTGTACAGATTTATATGTACTCGAAAAAATGCAGCAAACGGTAGATTTATGAAGGTAAATTCTCCAGATACATTCCTGATGCATGTATGCTCTTCGCGTGGATAGGGAAATTTTGCACTTGAACATTATTAAGGTAACATGTGGTTTCTTAACTCCAGAGAAATTTGACTTCTACGCAATCCCTTAATTCCGTAGAGGTTACAAGGTTTTGAGTCTACGACCCCTAGACAAGTAGCTGAATTTTGAATTCAAACTAGTCGTACACGCCATATTTACACACATTACATTTTACGTGTCACTGTTTTAGAAAGTTCTGCCAAATTAAATCCGCATGCATGTGCCCATAGTTAGGTAGAAAAAGAACGAGTCGTTAAAATTTTAAACACTAATCTTGTCATGGATCATCAGATCACAGTTGTTTGGCCACAAATCTCTATGAATTGCTAAGATCACGGCCAAAATCTTAAAAGGATTGCCAGAATTTGTACCAATTGATAGATCCATAACTTATTGTGTAAAAAAATTACCAATACACTCTTTTTGCTTCAAATTTGGTCTAGATCAAGTTCAAATAACTCCAAAATTGATATCCCACATTCTAATGTCAATCTCAACATTCTAATTTCAATTCATACTTAACTAATCTTCAATTTTCTACAACATAAGAAGGAAGAAAAAAGGGGAGGAGGATAAGCTCTAAATAATTAATATTGAAGCAAATTTTAAAAAATTGTGCCAAGTCACACCTCACCAACTTCCCTTCCACTAGTTTGTTTTGACTTTAGTCTAAAACATTGAATTATATTTTTAAAAATATGTGAAAAATGAATCATTCAATTCTTAGAAGCAAACATATATTGAAAGCTAATATTAACGTGTATTGCCAGCGCAATAAGGAAGACATAGAGTCATTTTGGACAACCAAGAAGTTTCCTCATAGTATATATAATATAAATAATAACTACTCTTTGTTAGGTCAATATAATACCAAAGTAAACGTATATTCCTCTTTCCCTTACACGCATAAAACTCCCATGATGATCAATTTCATTTATATTATCATCATACCTATCTAGCTCATGCTCATTTCCAATCTCCTCTCCTCCTTCAATTTCATCGTAATTTTCTAGCATTCGAATTCCTGAAGTATTAACAAAGAGTCTTTATATTTGATTGTTCTAGTATTGATGGACATGTCTCTACGAGCCAGATCAACCTCCTCTAAGCAAACATCCACATCAC
>JAJOON010002696.1:0-23608 GCA_029582645.1 Solanum megistacrolobum | reverse complement strand
TAGCTTAACTTATGTGATCATCTAAAAAGTATGACCCATTAATACCCATGATGGCTACATGGTTTATGGAGACTTGAGTTAATATGAACTCGCATCCCTATATCGGTGCTCAATACTACTCCCAAAAATATACTTAGCTCATATGTTTTTAAAACAACTTGTTTCTTTGGTTTGAGATAATTATTGAAAACTTAGCTTAAACGCTCTCTTGGAATCGATGTTCCCTTTCTTGCTCAAAACTCTTTTGGAAATCTCAGTTTCCTCTCATCTTAAATGTGAAAACATTTACTCTTGGAAATACTTAGTTCTCATATATCATTTTAAAGAAAATGAACTTTACTCTTAGTCTTTACTCAACTTCAAAACTTAAGTCTTAAAATAAAGTTTAAGCATTTGTAAAAGACTTCTAAAAATATGGTTCACGCCGAATTATGGACTTGAATAACTCAATGCAAGGTTTTCAATAACCATAGAGAGACTCAAATACTTGGAACTTAAGAACTTCAATGATACTACTAATTTCAAGAATGCTCAACTCAGAGGGTTCATGCGGAATTATGAGCATGAACTACTCAACTCAAGGACTCAAAGATACTTCTCATCTCAAGATTGTTCGACTTATAATGTTCATGCGGAATGATGGGCATGAACTACTCAACTCATGGACTTCATGGTTAATAGGTAATAGTCCCATGATTAGGATTATAATCTCGGAAGGGTTAGGAACTCGATACTCAAGACTTAGAACTTGAAGATACTAGTTCTTTCAAAGATACTAAACTAATGGAGTTCATGCAGAAGTTATGGGCATGAACAACTTGACTCAAGGGTCAAAATATCAATAAGGAACTCAAGTATACGACTCTTCTCATTCTCATACTTAATTCTCAAAACTTAGTTCAAATCTATTATGGATCTCAAAGGATTCACAATTGAACTCAAAGGCTTTCTTGAACTCTACTCTTAACTCTCTCTTGAATGTGAATTATGAATTCAAGAGTTATGGTTCATGATATGAAAGATCTCATGATGACAAAGTAGACTCATGAATACATTCTCATACTCACTTGCTCGAGTCTTGAAACAAGTTACTAGAAGTTATAGAAGACTCCACAAAAGGACTTAAACGGACTTTCTTAGATTGTTCGAAAGAATTCTCAAAACTTAACTCTCAACTCTACCTTGAAGTTGAATTATGAATTCAAGGTTATGATCATGTTAGGAATGATTTTAGGTGTTTAGAAGTAGCTTAGAGTAGTTAGAATCGGAAAAGAGTGAAGGTACCCTTCGAGAGAACTCAAACGGAGCAACCGATTGCAAACTGGACGGGGCAGGGAGACCCTGGGGCTATGGGTGGCGCGGAGAGCCAGCCCCTAACATTCAGAGCCTACTTTGGGGCGCTCTGGCTAGCGCGACGCGAAGAATTTCTTTGCTCATTTTCTCACCCTAACTCGCCTAGAATCGAACGGTTTCTTCCCCAATCACGTAGATTCAATTAATTAACATAAGTACACTCCAATCTACTTAATACATCCCTTAAAACACTCACTTTGATCTCAAGAAATCATCAAAAACCCAATACAACAAGATTTAGAAAGAACTTCAAGAACACCTATCAAGAACTTAAATCCTTCAACTTTTTGAGAATGAATCTTCGCTGAAAATAATATGTTTGGCGTGTGGGTGAACAAACCCAACACTATGGAAGCTTACATACCTCTTAGGGATCAAACCCATGCCGACAACCCGCAACAACTCACAAGAATTTCGACGAAACTCTTCTTGAACTCTCAACTAAAACCCTAGGCGTAAACTAGGATTATAAAACTAAACATAGTAATATTAGACCCCTAAAATATTACTAAAAATGAATTAAATCTTGTTGACACCCAATTTTTTACCTCAACAATATAAACTAATCACCAAGCTTCCTCAATTTCAAACGATTTAAAATAATTAATTTTATAAAATTTCAAAATAAAATAAAATATATATAGTTTGAAAGTTATTTTAAAATAGTTTGTCACTTTTATAATTTTTAAATAATAATATGTCTTATATAATTATGTATAAAATTAGTACATTTTATGAATATTCAAATATTGTCTTAAAAAGATTTTAGTTTTACTTAAATATTTGATTATTTAGTATAGTTATATAATAGTTTATATTTTGAGTTAATTAGTTTATAATTAAGTTAATTATTTTATTTCGTTAAGATTAAGAAGCTCGTAAATTAATTATATTAATTCATCCTATTTAAATTTTAGCCAAATTTTGCAAATCGACTCAATGTGGTTAATTTCTTAAATTCAATGGGATATAGTTTCGATCAATTTGGTCAAATCCTCAAAACCTAGTCTTTTATTATGATTCTAGCTTCTCCTTTACCTCACACTTAACTAATTAAAGACCAAAATTGGGCCTGTTTCCAGCAGCCCAATCTCCTTTCAGTAGAAACCCATTCCCTACAGCCCATTCCAATGCAATTTCCACATTTCCCAGTCCACAACAATACAACATACATTACATACAACAATTCCCAGCGATCCAAACATACACAACAGCGAACAACAATTCCAAACAGTACAAAATCGACATGTCCCACTTCCTTCAACAAGAGAACCCAGAACACTCCAACGTTCACTTCACAGCAATTCCCAACAGCAATAACGCGTGAACAATTCCAAAATGACCTTCTTATACGCGTTCTCCCTCACGCGAGAAATACTTACAATACCAGACCCCATATGTTTCTCTTTCCTTCTGCTCCGCAAGCCAATAGTCCAGTGATTCCAATCCAATCGGGCAGTCCAGCGATTACAATCCAAGCGATGTGTCATCTTCTCCAACGTCCTTCTCTGTTCGTACAAGATTCAGCGATGATTTCGGCAAAAGCACTGTTGTAGCTGCGTTTAATCGTCCTTACACCTTCAGATCGAGCCATGTGGCATAGCGAGGACATTTGATTCGATTCGAGACACCCATTTTTCCTTTCCTCTTCTGGAATAAGTTGAGTTCTCAGAGAAAAGGTATCTCTCCTTAAGGGTGAAAGATTTTGGAGTTCTGAAATTCAAAATGGGCCATGGAATCGGAATTTTAATCTGTTTCCCCCCAAGTTTGGAACGAAAAATTTCCCTTCTATATGAACCTCTTCTATATTCATTGTTGGGTATTGGAGATTTTAGTTGGAAGATTTTGAACTAAGAAAAGAATAGCACAGTAACTAGCTACAACAAATACATACGAAACACATACTTAAAAGGGAAGAGAGTTTTAGTTTTGGAATATCACGTTTCTATCTCATTTTGCCATCGGTTTTCTCAAGTTTTGTTTAAGTTTGAGATTTTGCCCGAAATTCTTGTTCATCGTTCATATTCGAGTCTTGTGGAAGAAGGAACATAGCCGCTAACTTGTTGTTTCTTAGTTCGTTGCTCCCAAAAAGGTGAACCCTTTTTCGATTTCAACGCGTTTCATCGTTGTTCTTTTTTGTGTTTGTTTGTTCCTTCGAGTACCCCTATTCTCTTCTCAGCTCATGGTTGTTGTTTGTTGAAAGGTTGTTTGGTTTGAATCAACGCGTCTTAGTTGTTTAAAGTTAAAATGAACCTTTTCTAGCAAATTTAAGGCCGAAAATTCTGGTAACTTTCGAACTCTGATTTTTCTTTTGACTTTTGTGTTTATCCTTTTTTTATGGCTTGGTTGCTCGTTCGGTTGGTGTTGGATAGGACAGCTGAAAAAACTTTCGTGGTTGCTATTTTGACCCTTCTCTTGGTCTGTCAATGTCACTTTCTTTTCCAAAATAGGAGCAGAATCTAGAAAATTAGTTAATACAGAGTTTGTGTTATGTCATTTTGTTCCTGATTTTATTTAGAATAGCATGCTTTGGGATGATCGAGTTCGTCGTAATGTATGAATTTTCGTTTCTTTGTTCCTTGGAGATTTCTGCTTAGTTCTTTTTTCCCTAAATTGTGGACTCACATCTGTGTCTTGCTAGTGAGATTATCTTGTCAAATGGAGTTTGGAGTTAGCTACTATGTTGTTTAGAATTCACGCTTTGATGCCTTGTTCTTTTGGTCCTAAGCTCATTCTGACTGATAGTTGTGTGGTATGTGAGTGTTAGTGCTTCTTGTCGTTCAATTTATGAACGTATCTTTGGTGAGTTAATTTTATAAGAAATTTTCCTCTCTGGTTTGTGTTATTATTTAAATAGACTGCGAAGATTAAATATTAGTCTCTTTGGCCTGAAATAAACAGTAGGCATATGGTCGATTATCCCTTTGGGAATTTCTCCCGTTAAGCTCAGACTGAAGATAGAGTGCTAATTATTTTGCTTCACTTATATACCATTGATTGGTCCATTTGCTCTCTGTTACTCACTATTACTAGCATATATTTACTCTGTATGCGTTTGAAGTGGTATATAGGCGCCAACCACCCCTAATTAGGTCCTATACTCATTAGTCCGACAAAGTGCATCAAGTTGATTGTGACTTTTTTTGGGTTAGTGCGCGCCGACATGCTAAAAATTACCTTTTGAACTTCTTCCATATTAGGAGGGCTCATAAGCATCTTATTATCTTCCTCTGTGACTAGAGAGGGGATGGTCTCAAGGATCTCATCTTCAAGCACCGAACCTTGAGAAGAAAGTAATGTATGAAATAAATTGAGAGCTTTCTGCCATATAGAGACAAGTTCTGAATTTGGTTCAAGGTGCTTATTCTCTATCTTTCTTCGTAAAGCAGAAGTTTTTCATGGTTACTCTTGGCCGAATCTAACTCCATTTTCTTATTGTTGCCTTACTGTTTGTATGAACAATTGTCTAGTCACTGTAGTTTGGAAGCTTTAAATAACATATTGATTTAATTATTACTGGAGCTTTAAAATTGCTTAGTTTTGACCATAGCTTTTAATAGTCTAAAGACATTGAAGTGTCATTTGTGTATGGACCTAAGGCCCTTGATGACATGCATTATCTTTTATCGTGCTCATGTTAGAATATGGTAGTATATAAATACTAGAATATGGTAATATATAAATTTTAGAATATGGTAATGTATAAATTTTAGAATATGGTAGTAGATAAATATTAGAATATGGTGGTAGATAAATTTTAGAATATGGTAGTAGATAAATTTAAGAATATGGTGGTAGATAAATTTTACAATATGGTAGTAGATAAATTTAAGAATATGGTAGCATATAAATTCTGTTTTATTTGGGTGATTTTCTTATATTAGTCATGACTCTTACTTACTGATTCTCATTTTTGTGTTTGCATGTGAATTCATCCAGGTCCTCACGAAAGGCCCACTCTTTATTTCAAAATTGTATTTTGTTATTTATTGGGCCTAAGCCCATTTAGTCATTATTAATATCTTTGTTAGAAATTTAGGACAGGTGAAAGAATTGGACCTAAGGCTCCAAGATAAAAAAATATACTTCTTTTATGTTAGTTTAGGACAGGTGCAAGTGACTAAATGGGCTCAAATACTAGCCCAGGCGCACAGGAAAACCAAATTTGGGCCCAAGTCTCTTTCCCTCTTTATTTTATTGTGTTTGTGTGCTTGTTATTACTTGCCGCTAGTCTTAAGGTCGAAAAATTTAAATCTTTGAAAGACGCCCATCTTGATTTAACAATTTAACTAAATCAGTCATCGTTTAACAAGACTTAAAGAGTAAATTTTGCAAATTATCTCACTTAGATAGTATTCCCGTATTCCCCCCTCCCCCCCTGTTTTTCCTTTTAAAACAGTTCTAACTATAAAAAATGTTCAATTCAAATTAAGTCAAACGAATTTTGCCAAATAATTAATTGCCGGATAACCGCGTATTAGTGGACATTTTGGGTGCTTTCAAACCCTTCCCGAAATGCTAATATGAACCCTGAACCCCTTTAAATATTTTCATTAGATTTCTGTTTTAATCTTTTGAAAAAGCAGTTTTCTTGATTTTTCTTAAAAATTAAGTGGCGATTCTAAAACCAGTCTAATTTATATTTTTTAAAATAAAATAGAATGTCGACTCTGCTGGGGAATTGAATGGTTCTAACCTTAAGATTAATTTATTTGGCTATGTGTTTTAACTTTCTACTTGCTTTATTTATCGTACATATTAAATTGTTGCATTCATGGCATGACATACTCCGTCAAACGACACTTATTTTAATTTTCCATTTAAAGGATGATTATGTGGGCCGCAGTCGTTCGTTAGCCAAATTGTTCTCGGGGTACCCTGACGAATGTAGTTGGCTACTGGATAGTCAACGGTCGTTAACTGTTCGCCCAAGTAGTCCGCTTAGGTCACCAATCCTCTATAAAGAAAGCCACTCTTAGTCAAACTAGGGTAGATCGAAACCAAATTCCCAAAAATTTAGCGCATTGGCCTAAGATGACCCAATACCCAAGGTGTGTTGGGTCCATTAGAAAGACCGTCTTGAGTCTAAAGGGCCCACGGCCCGAATGGACGTTCATACTTACGTGTTTGAAGGATGTAAGCGTTGCTTGATAAATTGTTATGTCTTGGATTTGGGGGGTTATCAAATTCTTTCTATGTTTTTGTAAATGGTCAAGCAACACTTGAGTTTCAAAATGGTCACTGAAACGTCAAACCTTCTCCGTGCATGGTGGTACAATCTCAACGCATATCAGAAAAGAGAAACTTCCATTCACTTGGCTCACCTCCCATCGATAATGAATCTCAAAGTTTGGCCTAAGTTCATTGAGATGGTCACTCGATTTTGGGATGATGAGAGAATGGTGTTTCGCTTCGGAGATGTCGAAATGACACCTACTGTTGAAGAAATCAAAGATTGTCTAGAGAACATCGGAATGTGCCAGAAGATTAAAAATCATCCAGATCATCACATTTTGCTATCGGATAAGCCGACCAATAAAGAACTGAAAAATATGTTGTTACTGGTAAATGCGGACTGGCTAGACACCCCGAGTATTCCATTTGTGAAGTTCTATGAACGATATGGGCACGAGAACTATTATACGAATTTTCCAAATGAGTTTCTCGATTATGGTAGTTGGAGGCAGACTCAAACTCTAGCATTTGTCGTATGCCTATTAGGGACGATGGTATTTCCTCATGATGGAGGGAATGAAATTGATATTCAAATTGTCATGGTAACTCACGCCATCTTTGAGGGTGTTGGTAGAAAGGGACAGGTCAAGAAATACTTCAATCTAGCCCCGGTCATTTTGGCCGACATCTACCGATCTTTGGATCAATGCAAAAATGGGTTTTTGTTTTTTCAAGGGTGTAATATCTTGTTGCAATGGTGGATGTCTAAACATCTAGTGAAGACATACGAGATGCAGATACAGAAATTGGCCGAGCCACATAAGGAAAGCCACCTCGACCACTACGAGTTGCATTTGAGCATCAACAAAATCCAGATCCACAGCATGAGGGAAGCATAGGCTAAAGTCTTCCACGACATAAAAGAAGGAAACGTACAATGGATGTTTCAAGATTTCATGTCAGAAAAAATAGTTGTTCAAGGGGCTAAGAGTACTTTTCTAATCCTTCCTGGCATTAGAGGGATATGACCCTACAACCCTAGCAGGGTAATGCGGCAATTCGGCAGAAGATAAATTCTACCTTTAAAAGAAGACAGTAGCCGCTACGTCTTTGACTACAACGGGTGTGACAAGATACCTCATTCGAAGGATATTCTCGATGAATGGGCCGAGCGGGTCAACCTGAAAGAGAGCATGACCGAAAACATATATGAAGCTAGGTATGTTGATAAATACAAAAAATGGTTGCAGGATGATCTATGTGGTACACTTGACCCGACGCCACGCAAGGGACGACAGATTGAAGATGTCCAAGTAAGGCTCCAAATCCAAGCCTACCACTTTCAGTAGGAATGGAACCAAAGAGAACAAGAGTTTCAATGTAAGGAGCAAGAATACCCGCATAGGGAATAACATCATCGAGAATATGAAAGCCAAAGGGCCTTAGCATTTGCCATACAAGAGTTAGCTAATGCAAGAGCCTGCGTGATACGTTTGGATTCGAATTTGGATGATCAGCTTAACACTCTCCAGGGCGTATCGATGTATTCCAAAGCTGTGTTCGCCGAGCCGCATGTGATGACTAGCAAGTTCCTTATTCACGAAGAAGTGGAAAAAGCAAGAGGAGGAGCGGGACCTTCAGCCTTTTAGTTATCTTATTCCTCTGCGTAGGATTGATGTTATTGTATTTGCAGTTTATCCCTTCCCTAAAAGATGTATCCCCTTTGTTAACTTTGTAATGAATTCTCTAATTATTTATGAATCTTATTTTGGGGGATGTAACAAATTGTTTTAAATGGCGCAATACATCCTTCAAATCGCTAATCCTACCCTTAGCACAAAAGGGTCACATATATGTTTAGGACGCGATATATGCTTGTGTGCTTTAACTGTTTATATGATATGTTGGTTTGAATGAGGACATTTTTAGCCCACTGCTTTTTGAAATTTTTCTGAAAATCTCCACAATGCCAAATACAAGTCACTACCAAAATGTCCGACCAAAATTACATGAGTCTTGAGTTTCTCAGCCAGAAATAAAATTCTACTACCAAATCCTAAAACATTACTCTATCATCTCAGTAAAGGTAAGATTGTTGCTAAGATGGAAAAAGGTAAGAATGTCGACGTGAAGACGACTAAGGAGAATTTAAGGATGAAACTGCACCGATTCAAACAAGAGATTCGAGAAATGGGAGAAAGAAGAATAGAATTAGAACTAGCCACCGCGGCTGCACAAGCCAAAACTGCAGCACTAGACGTGGAGTTAGCGGCTAAGACGGCAAGATATGATATCATAAACGGGGAGACGGTTGCTATGCGGAAGGAACATGATGTCTTCAACAATGATATAACCATGAGGCTTTAGAAGATACGCGGAAAATGTTCTTTCTTCAATTAAGAAGCCAATAGTGGTCCCGAAAACACTCACCCTGGAGCTACTGAAGAAGATACTGATGAGGAAATCATCTATATCTCTCCCTTCCTAGGATGTTTGAAAGAAGGAGACAAAAAGATCACTCTCCCAGCTTATGAGTGGACACATAGCGTAGGGGTAAGAGTTGTGTCGTGTGCTCTCATTTACGAGCACCTTAAGGCTTCATGCATGCTGAAGCCTCTCGGAGGAACCACTTTTGGGTTTGGGAATAAAAGCTCTCAAAAGACGTGTGCCTACCACCCGAACCAAAGAGGATACACTATAGAAGAATGTGTGGAGCTTAAGGCAGCAATCCATAACCTGATCAACGTTAGGAAGATCCCGTATATGTGGGGTGAGAACACCGTCCTTACCTGTTACCAACCGGAGCCCAGTATGTCGGTCACTGAGCACACTTTGTTTTATTGTCACTACTTCACGCCTTTTAAGAAAACGTTGTTGGATATCTACAGTAAGTTGGTTCAAAAAGGGGTCTTGGCCTCTATAAAAAAGGATGACAAAGTAATTGATCCCGTTGGGATCGAAATCTAGAAACCCTGCCCTTATCATGACGCCATAGATCACAACATTGGAAGGTGCCTCAGGTTTCACTATGATGCGGAATCCCTCATTAACATGGGAAAGATTCAAGTTGAGTTTACCCCCCCCCCCCCCCGTGATTAATGCTGCAGCAGTCAGAAGAAGAAGCTTTGATGAAGGCTCCACCTATCTTTTAAGAGCTTTATTGCATGTTTTCTTTTCACTTTCCTTGTAGTCAATCATATAAATGAATTAATATGAAAATTTCCTTTTGTATTCGAACTATGTAGGGTCTGAATTCTTCTTTGAAGATACGTAGGCCACTTTTCAAGGCCCGGCCCCTATCTTTTTCAAATTTTATTTTCCCCCTTTCATTCTACAAGGAAACATTGAAATCACACCAACAGATGCCGAGAGATGCAGCAAGAAGACCTTAGCTCAACGCAATTTAACCTTTCTGAGTCAATAGCCCCAAAATAAAATGAGCAAATTCCTACTTGTTTGAAAAATCAGTCCCCATTATTCATGGGTTAACATGTCCTCAAACAAAGCAACTTTTATGTGTTTACATGCTTTCTATGTGATATTTCGCATCATATTGCCATGAATTAAAACTAACATATTTGCCTTTGAGTTGTTTTCCCTCTACAGGTACCTAGAACTGTTATGTTTCGGTAAGCTGGCTGAACACCCTTATTTTACAAGATCAAAAGGCCCTACAAATTCCTTCCCCAGTCAAAGTTCTCGGAAGGGCAAGTCAACAATGAGTGATAACAATGAAGAGATTGGCCTAACCGATGTTGTCGTGGCTCATCCCGTCATTGCTGATCAGAACGAGTTAATTATGCAATTGATGCAACAGATCACTGAGATGAGGGTCGAAATGCAGAGAAGGCAAGATATGCCTAATCCGGTTTTTGCTTTCAATGCTCCAGCAGACGGAAGGCCTCCGCTCCACTTCCCCCCTTCAAATGCGTAACAAGCCCAAAACCCACCTTCCAATCCCACTCAAAATCCCTCTCATCGACTTAACCACCCAAAATCCCAATTATACCTCCGCCTTTTACCAAACACCACATCTTCCTTAAAATACCAACCTCCAAGTGCCACTCCCCAAAATGCCAACCTCCAAATTGGTCCACCCCCTCAAAACCAAAACGTTAACAACCCGCAAACTTCTCTCCATCATCAAAATCAACATACCAACCCCCAGACTTTCCATAAAAACTACCAAGCCACTCAAAATTCCCAAAGTCCCTCCATTCCTCCACCCTTACCTCAAAAATCCACTTTCCAAATCTCGGTCTCCAATAAGCATGACGCCAATGGTTCTGAGCTCGAACACTATGAGGAGTGAGAGAGAGTGAAGGTCAAAAGAAGAGGCCGCTAAGCTAGACATGAAGGAAAAGATCCGAAAGGCCATGAAAGAGTTGCAGTGTATTCCTGAAGTCGCCAGTTTGAGTTATGAGGATCTATGCATTCATCCAAGATTAGACCTCCTGGAAGGGTTCAATGTGCCAAAATTCGACGTTTTCGGAGGAATAGGGAACCCCTTAACGCACTTGAGGGCCTACTGTGACCAGCTCGTGGGAGTTGGAAGATATGAAACTTTTCTAATGCGACTTTTTAGCCGAAGTCTGAGTGGGGAGGCTCTGGAATGGTTTACATCTAATGAAACAAGATAATGGCCCAGCTGGAATGCTCTAGCTAAGGACTTTATCGAACGATTCGCCTACAATGTGGAGATCGTTCCTGATCGTTATTCCTTAGAGAAAATGAAGCAGAAATCAAATGAAAGTTATAGAGAATTTGCATACAGATGGAGAAAAAAGGCAGCTAGAGTTCGGCCTCATATGTTTGAGAAGGAATTTGTCGAAGTATTTGTGCGGGTTCAAGAGCCCGAATATTATGATAGAATTATGTTACTCGTTGGAGCAAAGTTTGATGAGATAGTCAAAGTAGGTGAGACTATCGAAGATGGATTGAGAACCGAGAAGATTGCCCGAGTTGCTGCCTCACCCGAATCCTCGGGTTTGTTAAAGAAGAAAAGAGAAGATGTGTCTTCTATCTCTTATGAGGGGAAGAAAACCCCAAGGAAATCCTCATCATACCAAGGTCGTTCTCGACCTTTACAGAGTTCGTACCTGGCTTATCATACACAGGCTGATTACCAAAATACCCCTCCCACCAGTTACCAAAATACTCCCCATCCTAGCTACCAAACTCCCCCTCCAATTTACCAAACTCCACCTCATCACCACCGAAACGTCACCCCCAACTGTGCCAACGTTCAGACAAATTACCAAATGCTTCCCCCAATGTACCAAACCCAAGCCCCACTTTACCAAAATACCCCTTCGAACTACCAAGCTTCACAACCAAATTACAAAACCAACTCATATCCAAGATATCAAGCCGCCTGTCCGAACGCATCAAATTATCGTCAAATGCCTCCTCCTCAACAAGGCAATTACGATCCCCCCCGTCCTACATTTGAGAAGAAGCCCGCTAGAATTTTCACTCCGCTCATTGAAAGCCGAACAAAGCTGTTCGAGGGATTAACTGCGGCAGGATATATTCATCCAGTGGGGCCCAAGCCAGTTGACACTAGCTCAAAGTTTTACAGACCTGATCAGAGGTGCGCATATCACTCCAACGGTATTAGGCATGATACCGAGGACTGTATCAACCTAAAGCACAAGATCCAAGACCTGATTGACCAGAAAGTGGTCTCTCTCCAGACAGTCGCGCCCAATGTCAATAGTAATCCTTTGCCAAATCATGGAGGCGTCACTATCAATATGATAGAGACAGATGATGATTGGTGCGTGACAAAGGCAATAGTTCCTATCACACCTGATGAACTAGAAAGAGTTGTAGCTTTGTTGAGCATTAGAGAGAAGAAAAAGTTTGTGATTCTGACACTCGAGAAGGTTGTTGCCTTGGTGCCACGAGAAACTCTTGACTGACCAAAGTTTGTGGTTGAAACGGCTGTTACTTAGGGTATGACCAGATCCGGCAGGTGCTACACACAGGAACAGTTGACCCAGGGTGTGCAGAAAAATGATCATTCTAAAAGGCCAATTAGTGAAGCCGAAGCGGAAGAGTTCTGGAGAAAAATGCAGCCGAAAGATTATTTGATTATGAAATATCTAGAAAAGACGTCGGCTCAGATTTCTGTATGGGCGTTGTTGATGAGTTCACAACTACATAGGCAAGCGTTGATGCAGACTTTGGACGATACTTATGTGCCTGTGGGCACCAACAATGATAATCTTGCAGCCATGATAAACTAAGTTGTTCGAGGAAACCCCATCAGTTTCTATGATGAAGAGCTTCTCTTTAAAGGCAGGCTGCATAACAAAGCTCTGCACGTCACCACTATGTGTCAAGACAAGATAATAAATCGCGTCTTGGTCAATGACGGATCCGGTCTTAATATTTGCCTACTTTCAACTCTGAGGCAGCTGAAATTTGACCTAGGAAAGCTTCACCAGAACCAAGTTAATGTGAGGGCTTTTTGATGGAGTGCAAAGAGACACATTGGGTGCGGTAAACTTGGATATTCAGGTGGGTCCGGTGGAATTCAACGTGGAGTTCCATGTGTTGGATATCAACACCAGTTACAATTTGCTTCTGGGAAGACCGTTTATCCATATGGCTGGGGTTGTGCCATTCACCAATTAATGAAATTTGTTTGGAAGGACCAGAAATTGGTCATTTATGGTGAAGGGAGCCATTCCAATGGGTATGCACCAATCGTTGATGATGTCTCTCGAGGTTGTGATTTCTACACGGTGGAACTGGTAAATGTCATCGGTGATGACTTGGCTCCACAGCATCCTATGCCTTCTGTGTACAAGATGATTGCTATTGTTATGCTCCGGAGCAGTTTCGAACCAGCTTTCAATTTGGGGAAGCACTTTCAAGGAATTGTCGAGCCTATCCAAATTCCCACCAAAGGAGCAAAGTTTGATTTGGGGTATGTCCTCACAGATGATGAAGCAGAGATGAAAAACAAGAGTGTTGATCAAGCATTGGCCAGGCCAATTCTTCATCTGTACCAATCATTCCCGGTGCGAGAATATATCAATGATGATGGTCTAGGGGAAGTAATCTGGGGCCTTTTTAAGGAGATTGATACGGTCATCAAGGAAGATGTTGGGACATCAGGCATCCGCAATGCAGAACCTGAGGAGCAATTGCAAAATTAGACATCCACACCGCTTTTGATTTCCCGTGCAGTTTAGTAGAAAAGACATGTGTCTTTGTTTGTTTTTAAAATCGATGGTAGTACGAAAGAGGCTCGAGACCCACCCTTTATGCATTTTTATTTGTTAGATGTTTTTAAATTCCCTTGTGATGTTTAAAAAGGCAAAATGGCCCTTGGCCGTGGTCAAAGTTTGTTCTAGTTTTTCAATTCAAATGAAAGCCTCTTTTATCAAAAATTTATTTACTTATATGTTTATATTTTACTTTCCTAACTTTGTTTGTTTCTAATTTCAGTATTATTAATTTAAAACATGTCAATGTCATGTCATGTCATGAACCGAGTGAACAAAATGAGGCAGGTGATGATGAGTGCGAAGAATACGAAGAAGAAAATGAGGTACCGGAACATGTTGGTGAAGAGTTTCGACAGTTTGAGAATCAACCCAAGGCAAATTTGGAAGAAACTGAGACTGTGAATCTCGGAGATGAGGAATGTGTTAAAGATATATTGATGTATTTGCCTGGTCTTACAGATATATGCTAGGGCTGAGTACGAATATGGTGTCCCACAAGTTGCCAATTAATCCAGATTTCAGTCCAGTAAAACAAAAGACTCAGAAGTTCAAGCATGAGTTGAGTATAAAGATCAAAGAGGAGATTACCAAACAAATCGAGTCTCAGTAGTGGAAGTGACGCAATATCTGACTTGGTTAGCTAATGTTGTTTCGATCGCCAAGAAAGACAAAAAAATCAGAATTTATGTTGACTACAGAGATCTCAACAAAGCAAGTCTGAAAGATAATTTTCCATTGCCAAACATTCACATTCTCATTGATAACTGTGTTAAGCATGAGATGCAGTCATTTCTGGATTGTATACGGGTTATCACCAGATCCTGATGGATGAAGAAGATGCAGAAAAGACAGCTTTTATTACGCCTTGGGTGTATATCATTACCGAGTGATGCCTTTTGGTCTCAAGAATGCCGGTGCTACTTATATGAGGGCTATGACAACCATTTTTCATGATATGATTCATAAGGAGATTGAGATGTATGTAGATGATGTAATAATCAAGTCCCGCGAGAGTTCAGATAACTTGACTCACTTGAGAAAATTATTTGATCGTCTACGCCGGTACAATTTGAAGTTAAATCCCGCTAAATGTGCTTTTGGAGTCCCAGCTGGCAAGTTATTGGGATTTATAGTCAGTAGAAGGGGCATTTAGCTTGACCCTTTCAAGATCAAATCGATCCAGGAAATACCTCATCCGAAGACCAAGAAAAAGGTGATGAGTTTTTTGGGACGGTTGAACTACATCAGTCGATTTATAGCTTACCACCGTGGTGTGTGAGCCAATCTTCAAGTTGTTGAAAAAATATGTGTTGACCAAGTGGACCGAAGAATGTCAAACTGTTTTTGATGCCATTAAGAATTATTTGTCCAATCCGCCGGTGTTGGTCCCTCCTCGAGAAGGAAGTCCTTTGTTGTTATATCTATTTGTTTCAAATAATGCATTTGGATGCGTGCTTGGTCAACATGATGAAATTGGGAAGAAGGAGTGAGCCATTTATTATTTGAGCAAGAAATTCACCCCATATGAGGCCCGTTACACTCTTTTGGAGAGAACATGTTGTGCTTTGACTTGGATTGCTCAGAAGTTGAGACAATATTTGTCTTCTTATACCACATACCTTATTTCTAAGATGGACCCGTTGAAGTATATTTTCCAGAAAACAATGCCGACCAAGAAGTTGGCTAAGTGGCAAATGCTTTTGAGTGAGTTTGATATTGTGTATGTGACCCAGAAGGCGATCAAAGCACAAGCCTTAGCCGATCATCTTGCGGAGAATCCAGTTGATGAAGAGTATGAACTACTCAAGACTTATTTTCCCGATGAGGAAGTTTCGTTTGTGGGTGAAGATATTTCTGAGGCATACCCTGGTTGGAGAGTATTCTTTGATGGAGCGGCAAATCACCAAGGGAAAGGTATCGAAGCGGTCTTAGTATCAGAGTCCGGTCAACACTATCATATGGCAGTTAAACTTCGATTTGATTGCACGAACAACATGGAAGAATACGAAGCTTGTATCATTGGTTTGAAGATGGCCATCGACATGAATGTTCATGAGCTTCTGGTCATTGGAGACTCAGATTTGTTGATTCATCAGGTGCAAGGAGAATGGGCCGTGAAGAACCCAAAGATTACACCGTACATGTAGTATATACAAAAGTTGTGCAAAAGATTCCGGAAGATTGAGTTCAGACACACTCCCAGGACACAGAATGAGTTGGCCGATGCTCTTGCCACCATTACCTCAATGATTAAACATCCAAATACAAGTTATATTGATCCATTGGATATAGAAGTAAAAGAGCAGCATGTCCATTGTTCATATGTCGAAGCGGAACCAGATGGTTTGCCTTGGTATTTTGACATCAAGAAGTATTTAGAGACCGGGACTTATCCTGAGAATGCAACATTAAACCAGAAGAAGACGATATGTCGTATGGCCCTCAATTTCTTTGCAAGTGGGGAAATCCTTTATAGGAGGACTCCAGATTTAGGTCTTCTCATATGTATTGATGCTAGTGAAGCTGCAAAACTTCTAGAACAAATACATACCGGAGTCTGTGCTACTCACATGAATGGACTCACTTTGGCAAGGAAGATCCTCCGGGCCGGTTATTTTTGAATGATTATGGAGCATGATTGTTGCAAGTTTGTGCAGAAGTGCCATAAATGTCGAATGCATGGTGATTTGATTCGAGTCCCACCTCACGAACTCAATGGTATGAGTTCACCTTGGCCATTTGTAGCTTGGGGCATGGAAGTCATTGCTCCAATAAAGACAGCCGCCTCCAACGGACACAGATTCATTTTGGTTGCGATTGACTACTTTACCAAGTGGGTGGAAGCAGCTTCGTACAAGTCAGTAACCAAGAAAGTTGTAGCTGACTTCGTTCACAACAATTTGATATGTAGGTTTGGTGTACCAGAATCCATCATTACTGATAATGGAGCGAATCTCAATAGTCACTTGATGAGAGAGATATGTGAACAATTCAAGATTACTCACCGGAACTCAACCGCTTATCGTCCCCAAATAAATGGAGATGTATAAGCCGCTAACAAGAACATAAAGAAGATTTTGAGAAAAATGATTGATAATCGCAGAGGTTGGCATGAGATGTTGCCGTATGCTTTGTTGGGCTACCGAACGACTGTCAAAACATCAGTTGGAGCTACTCCATATTTACTAGTATATGGAACAGAAGCAGCTATACCTGTAGAAGTTGAAATACCTTCATTAAGAATCATCCAAGAAGCTGAATTGAGTGATGTTAAATGGGTTCGCAAATGGATCGACCAGTTAACCTTGATTGATGAGAAGAGAATGGTTGTTGTCATGGTCAACTGTATCGAGAGAATGATTCGTGCTTTCCACAAGAAAGTAAGAGCCAGGATATTCGAAATCGGCCAGTTGGTTCTCAAACGCATTTTCCATCATCAGGATGAGTGCAAAGGGAAATTTGCACCGAATTGGCAAGGACCCTACATGGTTCGCAAAGTGTTATCTGGAGGTGCCTTGGTCCTATCGGAGATGGATGGCACCGAATGGCCGAAACCGATCAACTCAGATGTTGTCAAGAGATATTATGTGTGAAGTTTCAGTTTGTATTTCAGTCTTCCTTGTAATCGTTTTATTTGCTTGTAATCACTTTGTTTAGAATTTTATCCCTTTGTTATGAACTACATCTGACCTGAATTCTCAAGAATGAGATACGTAGGCGGCCTATGTCGGCCTCGGTCGGTTTCTTTGTAATTTACTTGTTTTTGTTAATCCTCGAGAGGGGTAACTACGTTTGACCTGATTCCTGCCTCAACGGGATACGTAGGACCACAACGGCTCTGTCATATCTCCCGAAAGATTTCTATTTTTCTTTACAACAGAAACTGGGACAGAATTTTTGAGAGGAACTCAAAAATTCTCAAGAAGAAGATTTCTCCAACAAAGTCGAGACTGAAGTTACTTTGAGATTTTCAACTGGGACAGAATTTTTGAGAAGACATCAAAAATTCCATGATTTGCTCACCAACAGTTAAAGATAAGCCAAGACAGTTAACTGGGACAGAAATTTTTGAGGATGACCTCAAAATTTTCAATAAAGTTCATCGGGATTTTAGAACAACTTTGAATACTTCCTAGTAAATGATCAGATAGGCCTCGAAGCATCAACTTCAAAGGCGTTCGCTAAGGCTCAACGTGACAAGACACTTGGCAGTGACCTTTTCCAAATATTACTTTTTTTTTAAAACCTATTTTTCTTAAAACTTTCCTTTCACATGTCAATTATTTTGCATAAAATATTTTGTCTTATCCATCAAGAGGCGGGAGATCAGAGAAATCAACCAGAGATAGCAAGACAAGGAGCGGGCAACGAAAGAGATCGACACAGATCAGTTCACTTTAAACTAACAATTTTTATATGGATGCAGGTCTATAAGTTTGCCTCAAGAGCATTATATTCCTCCATTCAATGAACGTGGAAAAGTTAAAAGGACGAGGAGCTCCCCAAATTAACAATTTTTCTGTGGATGCATGAAAAAAATTTATGCTTGTCATACCAAAGAATTGGAATATAAATAGCATTGTTTCATTCAAATTCACAACAAGGAGAGGTCCATAATGAATATGCAATTATATTCGGAGATGGAACAAAGAAAAAAATCTCGAAGAAAGAAATTTTATTTATTTTCCAACAACTAAAGATACTTGGAGGAAATTATCTGCATCATATTATCGGACATGATAATATTACTGCCCGAAGAGTCATTAATGTCATATTGTCGAATGAGATGATATCATCACTCTGAGGGTCATTTTTATTTGTATTGTCGATTGAGACGAATCGACATCCAAGAGATACCCAGAAGATCACCTATATTGCTCGGTGATGCATTATCTTCGTTCGATATCAAGGAGGCATCATCAAAAGATTCACGCATTGCAAGAGAAAAATTCATGCATCGTGAGAAGGAAGTCATGCATAGCAAGAGAAAGAAGTCATGCAAGAGAAAGAAGTCATGCATAGCAAGAGAAGAAAGTCATGCATCGCAGAGAAGTCATGCATAGCAAGAGAAGGAAGTCATGCATTGCAAGAGAAGGAAATCATGCATAGCAAGAGAAGGAAGTCATGCATCGCAGACAAATCATGCATAGCAAGAGAAGGAAGCCATGCATCGCAGAGAAGTCATGCATAGCAACAGAAGGAAGTCATGCATCGCAAGAGAAAAGATTCATGCATAGCAAGAGAAAGAGTCATGCATCGCAAGAAAAGGATTCATGCATAGCAAGAGAAGGAGTTGTGCATCGCAAGAGAAAGATTCAAGCATCTCAAGGAAGAAAACCATGCGTCATAAGGAAATAAACACCAATCGCATCATTTTCATTTGCAAGAACAATATCAAGAGAACTATCAACATATTACATCAGCCGACTTTATTACTTCGACATCAAAGAAAGAGTACATTGAAGATTATGTTGCAAATATAATCTACAAGCTTTACTTGCTTTACGTCAAAACTGGAGGAAGCTGACGTCAGACGTCTAAGGAGAACAATTAACTGTCAGCACGATAAAAAACACTATCTCCCCATTTGAATTGCATTTTATGCTAATGAGTTTTATCTTAGTATTTTTCGAGAGCATCCCAAGAGAATGAATTCTCAAAGCAAACCACAGGTGCGGAGGACATCAAAAAGGATGCAGCACAACGTGGAACTTTTTCTTATTAGCGAACTAGGACGTAATCTAAAGAAGAGTGTCAAACTCTTAGGACGCAAGCAAAGGCGAGACTTCCACCACAATCAAACCACACCCATATCAGAAGGCATGTCTGTTTTTCTTTAGGTTTCCTAGTTTAAGTTTGGCATCCGGCAATTTTTTGTCTTTACCGGAAGAAGCTTTCCAATCGGAGTGACAATGCGCCAAGAGCGTTGGAAATTATGTCCGCGTGAGTTCTCAATTATGGGTGTGAAGCGCGCCACATTAATGGCTAAGAGGTTGCAAGCCTATTTTTCATACTTCATTTACCTTGTCACTCGTCCTGAACCGAAGGATATCTTAGCATAAGAGATTTCCTTTTCAACCGATCGAGTCGAACTGCAAGTGGTATTAATTCTCATATAGCCTGAGATATGTAGGAAACCCGTTTCTAGGGTTCAGCCATAATTCCTAAATCCGTACCAAAAGCTCTTTTCTGAAAGACGAAGATGTGGTCGGTCAAAATTGGATTTGTCAATTTCATTTGCCTCGGATTTCTTTTGTCGATCCAAGTCAAACAAGGGACAGTTCTTGACACCCAATTTTGGACCTCTACAATATAAATTAATCACCGAGCTTCCTCAATTTCAAACGATTTAAAATAATTAGTTTTATAAAATTTCAAAATAAAATAAAATATATATAGTTTGAAAGTTATTTTAAAATAGTTTGTCACTTTTATAATTTTTAAATAATAATATGTCTTATATAATTATGTATATAATTAGTACATTTTATGAGTATTCGAATATTGTCTTAAAAAGATTTCAGTTTTACTTAAATATTTGATTAATTAGTTTAGTTATATAATAGTTTATATTTTGAGTTAATTAGATTATAATTAAGTTAATTATTGTATTTCGTTAAGATTAAGAAGCTCATAAATTAATTATATTAATTCATTCTATTTAAATTTTAGCCAAATTTTGCAAATCAACTCAACGTGGTTAATTTCTTAAATTCAATTGCCTATAGTTTCTATCAATTTGGTCAAATCCTCAAAACCTAGTCTTTTATTACGATTCTAGCCTCTCCTTTACCTCACACTTAACTCATTAAAGACCAAAATTGGGCCTGTTTCCAGCAGCCCAATCTCCTTTAAGTAGAAACCCATTCCCTGCAGCCCATTTCAATGCAATTTCCAAATTTCCCAGTCCACAACAATACAACATACAATACACACAACAATTCCCAGCGATCCAAACATACACAGCAGCGAACAACAATTCCAAACAGTACAAAATCGACCCGGCCCAGTTACTTCAACAAGAGAACCCAGAACGCTCCAACGTTCACTTCACAGCAATTCCCAACAGCAATAATGCGTGAACAATTCCAAAACGACCCTCCTATACATGTTCTCCTTCACGCGAGAAACGCGTACAATACCAGAACCCATACGTTTCTCTTTCTTTCTTCTCCACAAGCCAGCAGTCCAGAGATTCAAGTCCAATCACGCAATCCAGCGATTCCAATCCAAGCGTTGTGTCGTCTTCTCCAACGTCCTTCTCTGTTCGTACAAGTTTCAACAACGATTTTGGCAAAAACACTGTTGTAGCCGCGTCTAATCTTCGTTACACCTTCAGATCGAGCCATGTGGTATAGCGAGGACATTCGATTCGATCCGAGACATCCATTTTTCCTTTTCTCTTACAGAATAAGTTGAGTTCTCAGAGAAAAGGTATCTCTCCATAAGGGTGAAAGATTTTGGAGTTCTGAAATTCAAAATGGGCCATGGAATCGGAATTTTATTCTGTTTCCCCCCAAGTTTGGAATGAAAAATTTCCCTTCTATATAAACCTCTTCTATATTCATTGTTGGGTGTTGGAGATTTTAGTTGGAAGATTTTGAACTAAGAAAAGAATAGCACAATAACTAGCTACAACAAATACATACGAAACACATTCTTGAAAGGGAAGAGAATTTTAGTTTCGGAGTATCACATTTCTATCGCATTTTGCCATCGGTTTTCTCAAGTTTTGTTTAAGTTTGAGATTCTGCCCGAAATTCTTGTTCATCGTTCATATTCGAGTCTTGTGGAAGAAGGAACATAGCCGTTGATTAGTTGTTTCTTAGTTCGTTGCTCCCAAAAAGGTGAACCCTCTTTCGATCTCAACTCGTTTCATCGTTGTTCTTTTTTGTGTTTGTTTGTTTCTTCGAGTACCCATGTTCTCTTCTTAGCTCATGGTTGTTGTTTGTTGAAAGGTTGTTTGGTTTGAATCAACGCGTCTTAGTTGTTTAAAGTTAAAATGAACCTTTTCTATATAATTTAAGGCCAAAAATTCTGGTAACTTTTGAACTCTAATTTTTCTTTTGACTTTCGTGTTTATCCTTTTTTTTATGGCTTGGTTGCTCGTTCGGTTGGTGTTGGCTAGGACAACTGAAAAACCTTTCGTGGTTGCTATTTTGACCCTTCTCTTGGTCTGTCAATGTCACTTTCTTTTTCAAAATAAGAGCAGAATCTAGAAAATTAGTTAATACAGAGTTTGTGTTATGACATTTTATTCCTGATTTTATTTAGAATAACATGCTTTGGGATGGTCGAGTTCGTTGTATTGTATGAATCTTCATTTCTTTGTTCCTTGGAGATTTCTGCTTAGTTCTTATTTCCCTAAGTTGTGGACTCACATTTGTGTCTTGCCAGTGAGATTATCTTGTCAAATGGAGTTTGGAGTTAGCTTCTAATATTGGGATTAGCTACTATGTTGTTTAGAAATCACGCTTTGATGCCTTGTTCTTTTGGTCCTAAGCTCATTCTGACTGATAATTGTGTGGTATGTGAGTGTTAGTGCTTCTTGTCGTTCAATTTATGATCGTATCTTTGGTGAGTTAATTTTATAAGAAATTTTCCTCTCCGGTTTGTGTTATTATTTAAATAGACTGTGAAGATTAAATATTAGTCTCTTTGGCCTGAAATAAACAGTAGGCATATGGTCGATTATCCCTTTGGGAATTTCTCCCGTTAAGCTCAGACTGAAGATAGCGTGCTAATTATTTTGCTTCACTTATATACCATTGATTGGTCCATTTGCTCTCTGTTACTCACTATTACTAGCATATATTTACTCTCAAATTCTTATTGTTGCCTTACTGTTTGTATGAACAATTGTCTAGTCACTGTAGTTTGGAAGCTTTAAATAAGATATTGATTTAATTATTACTAGAGCTTTAAAATTGCTTTGTTTTGACCATAGCTTTTTAAAGTCTAAGGACATTGAAGTGTCATTTGTGTATGGACCTAAGGCCCTTGATGACATGCATTATCTTTTATCGTGCTCATGTTAGAATATGGTAGCATATAAATACTAGAATATGGTAGTATATAAATTTTAGAATATGGTAGTAGATAAATTTTAGAATATGGTGGTAGATAAATTTTAGAATATGGTAGTAGATAAATTTTAGAATATGGTAGCATATAAATTCTGTTTTATTTGGGTGTTTTTCTCATATTAGTCATGACTCTTACTTACTGATTCTCATTTTGGTGTTTCCATGTGAAATTCGTCCGAGTCCTCACGAACTTTATCCTTGCATTTTCCTCTGGGCCATGGAGGCCCAATTTTATTTTTATCTGAGTCGGCCAGCTATAAAAATTGATGAACAGGTCCCGAAGTCGAAAAAATATGCAACAGATTGGAGAGTCAAAAATTGGGCCAAAGGCCCACTCTTTATTTCAAAATTGTATTTTGTTATTTATTGGGCCTAAGCCCATTTAGTCATTATTATTATCTCTGTTAGAATTTAGGACAGGTGAAAGAATTGGGCCTAAGGCTCCAAGATAAAAAATATATTTCTTTTATGTTAGTTTAGGACAGGTGCAGGTGACTCAAATGGGCCCAAATACTGGCCCAGGCGGACAGGAAAACCAGATTTGGGCCCAAGTGTCTTTCCCTCTTTATTTTATTGTGTTTGTGTGCTTGTTAATATTTGCCGCTAATCCTAAGGTTGAAAAAATCAAATCCCCGAAAGACGCCCATCTTGATTTAACAATTTAACTAAATCAGTCATCGTTTAACAAGACTTAAAGAGTAAATTTTGCAAATTACCTTACTTAGATAGTATTCTCATATTGGGGGGGGGGGG
>JAJOON010002695.1:0-27587 GCA_029582645.1 Solanum megistacrolobum | reverse complement strand
CAAGAGAATTGACCCCAACTAGCTTAGAATTGACACGTAATTGTTGTTTATATCAATTTTTGTTTGACAAATGTCTTTATCATAACTTTCACATAATGCCTTATGATGTAAACCTTTTATACTAGTATGATCAATATAATGCTAGATTCGATATTCACTTAAATTTTGCTTACTTTAATAGTGGATTACTTAGCATTGGGTGTTATAGTGGGTGTTCAGGAGTTATTATTGTCCAGATACCTAATGGAAAGTGTCACTTGGCATGGACCTTAGTGATCCATAGCTTATGTAAAAATATAGGACATAAGAGGAAACTTGTTAGCATTGTGTGTTGCAGGAGTTATTATTGTCTAGATACCTAATGCAAAGTGTGATTGGCTTGGACCGTAGTGATCCATAATGTCATGTATCGCCACTTCACTGTTCAGATTCGGTATCAGGATAATGGAGAAAATCTAAAGTTGTGGAGAGGTTAGTAGAACACTCTAGAACGCCTTAGATATTTTCAAGAAGGCTTTAGAATTCCCTATAACTTGTAGAGAATTCTAGAATAGGACTAAAGTGTAAATGTTGTAGGGAATTGTAAAGTAAATAATATTTACACTTTAGGCCCTTAGGAGATAATATAAATAGAGGGCCTCTCATTGGCAAAATGGTCCAACCAAGTGTAAAGCATTCGACAAAGTAATACAAAGCCTTCTTCCAAAGCTTTTCAAGTCTTTCTAAGTCTTTCTTGCATTCTCTTAGTGGTCTTAGTTTGAAAAGTCTTACTTGAGCTTGCAAGACCTTGAAAGATTCGTGAGTAAGTTGTCAGGTGCTGCATGAAACATTAGTGAGACTCTAAGTCTCCGACAGCGTGGTATCAGAGCAAAGGTTTGTACTAAAGGAATGACCAACGAATGAGATGTAAACGTTGCTAGCACCACCAACATCAGGCTGGATGGTGGAAGGAAGATCTGCAAAGGAAAGAAGCACCACAAGAGTAGTAAGAAAATATTGCTCGACCCTACAACAAGCGAGGCGCTAACATGTCACCCACATTCGACTATTGAAGCAAGTGATGATGAGCATGGTGAGGAGGCCATTGACGTCACCGTCAGAGAGAAATGGGTCACAAAGGTTGAAATGGCGAGGCAGACCATGGAGATATTAGGCCGGCGTTTGAATGAGGTTGATGGAAAGTTCAAGACTCTAGAGGACTTCACCCTTGAGGAAAACAACAACATCTGCAAGGAGTTGGAGGGCCGCCAGCGTGCCGAGTTCGAGATGAAGGAGGCCATCACTTTCTTAGAGTGTCGGCTCATTGATGCGCTAAGTATGATTGAAGCCATGAGATCCGAGAAGAAAGCACTCAAGGAGGGCGTTGAAGCTGAAGGATCTACATCATCCGACCGAGATAGGGAAGCCAGGGTCGAGGCTCCCAAGCCACATATGTTCAAAGGCGTCCGTGATGCCCAAGAGGTAGAGAACTTCTTATGGCACTTGGAGAATTACTTCAAGTGTAGTCGAGTAAAGAGCGACGAAAATAAGATCAACACTGTCGTGTTGTATCTTTCAGAGATGGCCATGCTATGGTGGAGGCACAAGAAAACTGAGATAGGGAACGGGCTGTGCACCATCAACACTTAGGCATAATTTCGAG
This sequence comes from Solanum megistacrolobum, assembly GCA_029582645.1. Taxonomy (NCBI): domain Eukaryota; kingdom Viridiplantae; phylum Streptophyta; class Magnoliopsida; order Solanales; family Solanaceae; genus Solanum; species Solanum megistacrolobum. The sequence goes on along the minus strand of JAJOON010002695.1, from coordinate 25,945 downwards.
AAGAGTTATAAAAGGCATTCTTCCCTAACAACGTCATCTATGAGGCCAAACACAAGTTCATGGAATTGAAGAAAACAAGCAACATTCGAGCATACATGAAGGAGTTCATTACTCTCATGGTTCAAATTCCTAACTTGACGAACGAAGACATGTTGTTCCACTTCATGGATGGATTGAAAATTGGGCTAAGATGAAGTTGGAATGATGACAGGTTAGGACCATAGATGAGGCCATCATACAAGTTAAAGCCTTGACTGACTTCAAGCATCACATGCATGATAAGGAGAAGGTGAAGGACGCGAGTACTAGTCATGCTAAAGGTGGGGGAGATCGTGTCTTAGGTAAGGAGCAGCAGGCACAGTCTAAACAACACGATTCCTACAAGTCGAATGACAAGCGGTTCGGGCGCCAGAGATACACGGAGAGGAAGACGCAGACTACAAAAGGAGATGGTTGCTACATGTGTGGTGGACCGCATGGTTATACCAGGTGCCCGGAAATGAAGAACCTTGGTACTATCCTACGGGTGTAAGGAGAAGGACACACAAGAGAAAGGGCAGGATGCGGGCACGACACAGCTAGCCATGGTGGGGCTATGCGGGGATATTGCCAAGCAGATGGAGAAGCCGGAAGACTATAACACGCTATATGTAGACATCTCCATTAATGGACGACCAACTCATGCCATGGTAGACTCCGGTTCAGAAGCCAATATTACGACCAAGACGCGACAACAAGGTTGGGGCTAAGTTACAATCCAAATAACACCCACCTCAAGACGGTCAATGCACACCCAACTCCCGTGTGTGGAGTTGCCCAAGGAGTAAGCATCACGTTGGGTAAGTGGCAAGGTAAGACTAAATTTACCGTAGCTTCTTTAGATATATTTGATATCAGTCTTGGGCAAGAATTCATCCAAAAGTGTCATACGATGATTGATCCCTACTTCTAACGACTCATGGTCATGAAGAGAGAAGGTTCATGCATGGTACCTCTAGCTAATGCGCGAAAGAAGGAAGAACATGCCCAATTGTCGGTTATGCGGATCGTGAAGGACCTTAAAAAAAAAGAGCCGACATTCATAGCCACCATTTCAAGTTTGGGAGAAGACAATGGTGCCAAGGAGGCATTGCCACCGGCCATTGAGAAGGTTCTTAAAGAGAATAAAGATGTGATGCCGAACGAGATGCCAACGAATTTACCTACTAGGCGCAAGGTAGATCACAAGATTGAGTTGGAGGTTAGAACCAATCCACTCGCACATGCACCCTATCGCATGGCTCCACCCGAGTTAGAAGAGCTAAGGAAGCAGCTGAAGGAGCTCCTTGAGGCCGGTCACATTCGCCCATCCAAAACACCTTATGGCACGCTAGTCTTGTTTCAAAAGAAGAAATATGGGTCATAGAGACTATGTATCGACTGCCGGGCTCTTAATAAGGTAACCATAAAAAATATATACCATATCCCGCTTATTGCCGATTTGATAGACTTGGACATGCCAAGTATTTCACCAAGGTGGATCTTCGTAAAAGTTACTACCAGCTTCGCATTGCGGAAGTAGATGAGCAAAAAATGGTGTGCATGCCTAAAGAAAAGCGACCCCAATCCCTCCCCAGCCCAGGTCAAAGGTCTTCCCGCCCTTTTTAGTTAGGCGTGGTAAAGGATCTCGCTCGAAAGAGACTCTTCACCTACTCAATTGGAATGACTCTTACCCTTAGAGTGGTTGATGATGCCCTTCGGATTAACCAACGCACCCACCACCTTTTGTATGTTAATGAACAAAATATTTATTCTCTACTTGGATCAGTTTGTGGTAGTATACTTAGATGATAACATCATCTATAGCAACACCTTGGAGGAGCACGTGGAGAAGTGTCGAAAGGGTTCTCGAAAACTTCAGTTGTGGGTTTGGAGCGAGGAGTGCCAAAGGGTTCTCGAAAACTTCAAGGCCGATGTGACTGAAGAGTCGGTCTTAACGCTGCCCGACTTCTGAAAGAACTTCTAGGTACATACGGATGCTTCAAATTTCGTCATTGGGGGAGTATTGATACAAGATAGACACCCAATAACATTTAAGAGCCACAAATTGAATGAGACCGAACGACGCTACACGGTGTAGGAGAAAGAGATAACAGTCATCTTACATTGCCTACGCACGTAGAGACATTACTTACTAGGCTCCAAGTTCGTGGTTAAGACCAACAATGAGGCCACTAGCTAATTCCGATCACAAAAGAAGATCACCCCGAAGTAATCTAGGTGGCAATACTTTCTAGCTGAGTTTGACTACATCTTAGAGTATAAGTCGAGAAGGGGCAATGTAGTAGCCGACGCACTAAGTAGGAAGGTTGAGCTCGCTTCCATCACTACAACTCATTGTGACATCTAGGATGATATCAAGGATGGCATGCAACACGATCCAAAGGCAAAGAAGCTCATGGAGTTGGTCGCCCAAGGCAAGACAAGACATTTTTGGGTGGAAGACCATCTCCTACTCACTACCGGTCAAAGGGTCTATGTGCCCAAGTTAGGGTCTATTAGGCGGAAAATCAAAGAGAGCCACGATGCACTGTGGTTGGGCATCCAAGAAGGTGACGAACTAGGGCATTGATTGAGGCAATCTATTATTGGCCACATATGTGAGATGACATAGAATGCTACATATAGACATGTCTGGTGTGTCAGCAGGACAGGGTGGAGCAGAGGCAACCGAGAGGGCTACTTGAGCCACTACCTGTAACAGAACACCCATGGGAGAGTGTGACCATGGACTTCATCACTTCCTTACCCAAGTCTGATGGGTATGGAACAATAAAGGTCGTGGTGGACATATTTTCAAAATATGCTACTTTCATGCCCGCCACAGCCAGTTGCATCGCTAAGGAGGCAGTCATGCTATTTTTCAAGAACGTGGATAAGTATTAGGGGATGCCAAGACATATCATTAGTGATCAAGACTGTCGCTTAACCGGGAACTTTTGGTGGGAGTTGTTTGAGATACTTGGCACAGAGCTTCACTTCTCCACAAGTTTTCACCCACAAACAGACGGGTAAGCCGAGCACGCCAATTCCCTACTATAGTGCTATCTAAGGAATTGCGTAAGTGCAGACTCGAAAGATTGGGCAGACTCCTAGACATGGAGCAATTTTCTTACAATTTACAAAGGAATGAGTCCACCGGGCGCACACCATTTGAGTTAGTGACTAGCCAACAACCCTAAACTCCACATTTGTTACCTGCCACTTTTCATGGAAAGAGTTTGGGACCCTACCATCTTTCCAAAGGATAGGAGAAACAACTCAACACTGCCAAGTCCGACTTAGACAAGGCAACCAAAAAGATGAAGAAATTTGCTGACCGCAATCGACGTCCCACAGATTACCAAGTTGGAGACATGGTCTTGGTGAAGTTAAACCCAAGATAGTTTAAAGCACTAAGGGTCATACATTAGAACTTATTGCGAAAATATGAGGTCCCGTTCAAGATCATTGCTAAGGTACGTAAGATCTCCAACAAAGTGGAGTTACCTCCATACTTCAAGATACATCTAGTCTTTCATGTGAGTGTCTTCAAGTCATACCATGAGGACAAAGATGATCCCAGTCAGAACTAGTCAAAATGGGCAACCATAACTATCACTGCCTCGCATGATCGAAAAATCGAGTCTATCATAGACTATCAAGCAAGAATGAAGCGAGGACAGCAAGTAAGTGCCATATTCCTTGTACATTGGAAGGTACAATCTTCCGATGAGGCCACATGGGAGAGATATGAAGATTTTTGGCAGTTTAAGGACCGAATTCAAGAGTTCTTGCAGTAATGCGCCACACTCATTGCATCAACAAGTGGGGGAGAGTGTCATGTCCTGCCACTTCACTGTTCAAATTTGGCATCGAGATAAGGGAGAAGAATCTAGAGTTGTGGAGAGGTTAGTAGAACACTTTAGAACTCCCTAGATATTTTCAAGAAGTCTTTAGAATTCCCCAGAACTTGTAGAGAATTCTAGAATAGAACTAAAGTGTAAATATTGTAAGAACTTGTAAAGTAACTAGTATTTACACTTAGGTCCTTAGGAGGTAGTATAAATAGAGGGCCTCTCATTTGCAAACTAATCCAACCAAGTGTAAAGCATTCCACAAAGTAATACAAAGCCTTCTTCCAAAGCTTTCCCAGTCTTTCTTGCATTCTCTTAGCGATCTTAGTTTGAAAAGGCTTACTTGAGCTTACAAGAATGTGAAAGATTCGTGAGTAAGTTGCCAGGTGTCGCACAGAATATTAGTGAGACTCTAAGTTCGTGACACATAGCCTATGTAAAATATAGGACAAAAAAGAAAACTTGTTCTTCTATTGATAATAATGATCTTTTTTTCTATATTAAAGTATTTAGGCAACCTATTAAATGTTGAGACATTTAATACTAGAATTTTGGTAATTTGAATGAGAATGCTTTGTGTACATTGACAATAATGATATTGAAACACAATTTAAACTTGTCCTAAGCTACAAGTGTGTTAAGCTCGTTCGGGAGGATGTTCCCACTAATCGTGACTTTACAAACTGTCACCCTTTTCTTGAGGAAGTGACCTATCTCATAGAGTTCCACAAAATTTTGGTATCTATAAATTCCCACTACTTCAAGGCTTGTCAGAGTGTAAACTTGATAAACTCAAAGATGATACTTGAAGTACCCATAAAAATGGAGTTTCAATTTTTGCGGTTTGTGGCTTCATTTTTGCATTTTATTTGTGAGAGAGGAGATGAAGAGTAAATTAGGTCACACTAGGCGTGCAAATTTATTTGCACTATTTTTTTTCAAATATAAAAAAAATATTACAATCACAGAATAAATAAAAAAGAATGAGTTTATTCATAAAGATTATGAGTACAAATATATTTATCCCTTGATTCCCCTCTCATAAGATTTCTCCATGATTCAAAGGCTATTAGTGTCACTCAAACTAGGATGATGTGGACCTTCTTAGGATTTATTTGATCTTCGTGAAATTATTTTACAGATCTTGTTAAAGTATTTGGTTGTCAAGAAGAGTGCGCCCATATCTTGATCACTTCACGAATATTTCATGAATATATGAAATTTTAGAGATGCCTATTCAAAGAAATATATTACACTTTATATAAGTGTTATATAAGTGTGAGCTAGAGTTTAGGGTAAGTAGTCTCCAAAAATCCTAAATGAAATTGGACTAATCTTGTAGAGTCCCACAAAATTTTGATGTCTCAAAAGTCAAGTTCTTGTCCCATGAATTTTTTTGGGTCACATAGCTCACTTAATAGTCTTGCTGGATAGAGTTTTATTGGTTGAGGTCTAATCAACTATTCCAGAAGAGGTCTTATACTTAAAAGTGTAGTATCTTTGTCGAAGCCAGTATCAACAAAGATCGCACTCTAGCAAGGGACTCAAAATCATCTCCAAGTACCTTTGGGAAAGTAGTTCCACTCTCCCATCCAAACGTGGACACAAGATCCAATTTCTAAAAATCCTCAACAGTACAACATATCTGCCTTTGCAGATCTGGCGAGGCAAGAACACTATTAATGTGCTTATGCAGGCTAGCCTTGTCTACAAGTTGAGCATAACATTCATTATTTACAAAAGTAGACCTCAAATAAGTAATTAGTCTTGGATTCAGTCTCGAATATTTGAAATAGAGATGTGTTGTAATAACATAACCTAGCACTATATCTCCAAGAAAATCCAAGTGCTAATAGCATCTTGGTATCTCAGGTAGCATGTAAGATCTGTGAGTTAGCGCTTTAACAAGCAACGAAGGGTCATAAAACTTGTAATGTAGCAGTGATTTCCAAGTACCGTACAATGACTAGCTTCTCAACATTCATGAGGAAGTGCCTTAGCATAGGTGCATCAATAAAATCAATGTCCATCTCGATCCATTTCATAAATGATAAAGTTGCTACTTCCCCGCCTGAGTTGAGGTAGGCACCTATTAGTGCCTCAACCACATCAACTACTCCCTTGCTTCTAATCTCCTACTTTACCCTACTATATATACATTTTTACTGAAGGCAAACTCTTTGCCAAAGTTGTAAACTTGAGAATTATCCCTAGGAATGAGCCCCATTTTAAGATTGAATGGTTCATTATGGATAAATCTCAGAAATTTACGAGCACATCCAAGCTTGAACAATGCAACACTGAAAATTATTTTATATTTCTTAATGCTAAAAAGACCCTCATGATGATTTTCATAAGTCTTAAACAGTTGTATACTGATAGCATATTTGAGAAAAGAGTCTCAAAGTTACCTAAGTGATTTCAAATGAAACTTCTGGAGGCATTTCTTTGTTGTCATCACTTCCAAAACCTTAGTAGTTGGGATAAGAAGTTTTAGTTTGCAGTGATAAAAAAGAATTCTTTTCAAATTTATTCTGATGGCTTCCCCTATAAAGTCTAAAGGCTCTAGCACGGCAGATAGTTATTGGCGAAAGATTTTTGACCTAGAGAATCTTATGAATCTAAGTTAAACATGTATGGCAGTGAATCTGTTCGGTTGAAGTGTAACAAATTCACTGCCATACGTGTATACCTTAGAATTCATAAGATTCTCGAGGTCTAAAATCTTTCGCAATACCTATCTGTCATGCTACAACCTTTAGACTTTATAGGGGAAGCAGTCATGCCGAATAAACTTAAAAAGAAAACTTTTGGATCACTACAAGCTAAAACTTTATATCCTAACTGCTAAGGTTTTGGAAGTAATGACAATAAAGAAATGCCTCTAAAAGTTACATTTGGAATCACTTGGGAAACTTGGAGACTCTTTTCTTGAATGTGATGTTAGTATACAACTGTTTAAGACTTATGAAAGTCATCACGAGGGTTTTCTCAAAATTAAGAAAAATAAAATCATTTCCAATGTTACACTGTGCAAGTTTGGATGTGCTCGTAAATTATCAAAATTCATCCATAATGAACCATTCAATCTTAAAGCGTGAATCATTCCTGATGATAATTCTCAAGTTCACAACTTTGATTAAGAGTTCATGTTACCTTCAATAAAAATGTATAGTAGGCTAAGGCAAACAATTAGAAATAGTAAGAAGTAGTTGATGTGGTTGAGGCACTAATAGGTGCCTATCTCAACTTGTGTGGGGAAGTAGCGGCTTTACCATTTATGAAATGGCTTTGGTTGCACAGTGATTTTGTCGATGCACCTATGCCAAGATACTTCCCTGTGAATGCTGAGAAACTAGTTAATGTCTGGTACTTTGAATCCCTGCTATATTACAAGTTCAATTATCCTTCAGTTCTTATTGAAGCTCTAACTCAAGGATCATACATGCTACCTGAGATTCCACGATGATGTTAACGTTCAGAGTTTCTTGGAGATGCAGTTCTAGACTATGTTGTTACAACACATCTCTATTTAAAATATTCGAACTGACTCCATGACTAATTACTGATTTGAGGTCTGCTTCTTTAAACAATGAATGATATGCTCAATCTGCAAGTAAGGCTGGCCTGAACAAGCACCTTCTTTATGCCTCGCCAAATCTACAAAGGCAGATATGTTGCACTTTTGAGGATTTTTGAGAAATTGGATCTTGTGTCCACGTTCGTATGGGAGGCTGAAACTACTTCCCAAATGTGCTTGGAGATGTTGTTGGGTTCGTTGTTTTTGCGATCTTTGTTGATTCTAGCTCCAACAAAGATACTAATACATTTCTAAACATAAGACCTCTTCTGGAACTGTTGATTACACCTCAAACAATAAAACTCCAGCCAACAAGAGAGTTCAGTGAACTATGTGACCATAAAGGTTTTTAAAAAAAGAAATCAGTTTCTTCATGAGACAAGAACTCGACATTCGTAGATATCAAAAGTGTGTGGCACTCTGCCAGATGAGTCAAATTTCAGTTAGGATTCTTGAAAACTACTCCTAGCTTACACTATATAAATGGTAATATATCCCTTAGAGAGGGATCTTCAAAATGTCATAAATTCATGAAATATTTACAAAGGTATCAAGATGTGGGTGGATTCTTCTTGATAACCAAATACTTCAAAAAAAGATCCACAAAAACCTCTTTACATGGATATCAAATAAAGTTCATGTAAGGTGCAAATTATCCTACAAAAGAATCAAGAAAGGGACATAATTGTACCCAAACTGTTAATTAATAAAATATTCTTGTTTCGTCATATTTATTTTGTGGTCGGAGTTTATTTTCCATATATAAGATTTATTGCAAACAAATTTTGTCTCCTTGAACCCTAACTAAAATTTATAATTTTTTTTGGGGTTTGATTAGTTCTATCGGAATTGATCAATTGGTGAGAATTCGTTCGACATTGAAGAAAAAAATGAATATTCATTGATCAAATCATTCACTCCGTAGTCTGATAGATCTTTTGTAGAAATTAATTAATCAGATAGATCAAGTGTCTTTGGGGTCATCTCATACCTTCTATGTAATATTTATCCCCCAAAAGCTTGGAGATGCACACACAAGATTTGTTGAAGTTTGACTTAAAATAATGAGAATGACCTCAAACAATATAATAGGCATTGTTCATATATATATATGATGACTAAATTTTAAATAATTAATAGGCTAGACTTTCCTTGGTTTTAGCTCAAGGGTATTACTGTAACTAGCTTAGGTTAGTTTATCTATTATTATAAATAGTAGAAACTAGGGTTTATTTTAGGAGTTGGTTTTTGAATGAACATTTGATGTTTAGGCTTCTTTGTGAGTTTGAAGAAACCCTCATATATGTTCAATTGAACCCTCTTGATTACTTAGGTTAGTCACTTGTATAAGTTCAATTTCTTTTCACCCTTAGATTTTATTCTAGTAATTAAATGTCTTTTAGTTGCTAGACCGTCTTTTTTTACTTCTAAATCTCTGTCTTTCTTTCTGTTTATTAATAGTATATTTTGTTTGCTTGATTGTGGTTCACTTTATTGTTCTTGCGTATAGAATTACATCAATTGATATTTCTCCCTCTTCCTTTCTATTTCTAAACCATATATCTTGCTTTCTTGATTGTGGTATTAGGTATGTCTATCCTTCAAGGCATAAATAGAAGATGTCCCTAGATTTTTGCCACCGCTGGAAATTGTACTTGATACCTCATGGTTCTCAACTTACTTCCTTGACGACCAGGTAATGTTTTGATTGAATGCTAAAAAATTATATTTCTGATGCAAAAGGAATTTTCCTCTAGTGAAGAATATATTTAATTGCCTTTTTATTATGTTCCATGAACCCTACTATTCTAGGTAGGTATTAATTGAATTTTGGTGCACCTCCCATCTGTGAAGTTATTTTTGTCTTCATGATTTAATTATTAGATTAAGGTAGTGTGGGGATTGGAAGTATAACTTATACATGTCACCTATACATCCATTCCTCCTCGCCTTGATTAAAAAAAACCAAGAGAATTGACCCCAACTAGCTTAGAATTGACACATAGTTGTTGTTTATATCAATATTTTTTTGACAAATGCCTTTATCATAACTTCCACATAATGCCTAATAATGTAAACCTTTTATACTAGTATGATCAATATATTGCTAGCTTTGATATTCGCTTAAAATTTGCTTAATTTGGTATTTAATTACTTAGCATTGGGTGATGCAGTGGGTGTGCATGAGTTGTTATTGTCCAGATACCTAATGCAAATTGTCACTTGGCTTGGACCACAGTGATCCATAACTTATGTAAAAATATAGGACATAAAAGAAAACTTGTTAGCATTGTGTGTTGCAGTGAGCGTGCAAGAGTTATTATTGTCCAGATACCTAATGCAAAGTGTCACTAGGCTTGGACCGCAGTGATCCATAGCCTATGTAAAAATATAGGACATAAAAGAAAACTAATAATCTTTTTTCTTTATTAAAGTATTTGGGCGACCTATTAAATGTTGAGACATTTAATACTAGAATTTTGGTAATTTGAATGAGTATGATTTCTGTACATTGACAACAATGATATTGAAACCCAATTTAAACTTGTCCTAAGCTAGAAAGCGTGTTGAGCTCGTTAGGGAGGATGTTCCCACTAATGGTGACTTTCCAAATTGTCATACTTTTCTTGAGGAAGTGTCTCATCGCATAGAGTTCCACAAAATTTTGGTGTCTATAAATCCCCCCTACTTCAAGGCTTGTGGGAGTGTAAACTTGATAAACTCAAAGACAAGACTTGAAGTACCCACAAAAATGGAGTTTCAATCTTTGCGGTTGGTGGCTTCAGATTTGCATTTGATTTGTGAGAGAGGAGATAAAGGGTAAATTGGGTCACACTGGGCGTGCCAATTTATTTGTAATATTTTTTCTCAAATACAAAAAATATATTGCAATCACATAATAAATAAAAAAGAATGACTTTACTCATAAAGATTGTGAGTACAAATATGTTTATCCCTTGATCCCTTTCTCTTAAGATTTCTCCGTGATTCAAGGTTGTTAGTGTCACTCAAACTAAAGATGATGTGGACTCCTTAGGATTTATTTGATCTCCGTGAAATGATTTTATGGATCTTGTTAAAACATTTGGTTGTCAAGAAGAGTGCACCCACATCTTGATTACTTTATGAATATTCCATGAATATATGAAATTTTAGAGATGCCTATTCAAGGAAATACATTACACTTTATATAAGTGTGAGCTTGAGTTTAGGGTAAGTAGTCTCCAAGAACCTTAAATGAAATTGGACTCATCTTGCAGAGTCCCGCATAATTTTGATGTATCACAAATGTCGAATTCTTGTCCCATCAATATTTTTTGGGTCACATAGTTCACTTAACTGTCTTGTTGGATAGAGTTTTATTGTTTGATCGACTATTCCAGAAGAGGTCTTATGCTTAGAAATGTAGTATCTTTATAGAAGCCAGTATCAAGAAAGATCACACTCTAGCAAAGGACTCAATAACATCTCCAAGCACATTTGGGAAAGTAGTTTCACTCTCCCATTCAAACGTGGACACAAGATCCAATTTCTCAAAATCCTCAACAGTACAAAATATCTGCCTTTGCAGATCTGGCGAGGCATGAAGAATGTGTTCATGCATGATAGCCTTAACTACAGATTGAGCATAACATTCATCATTTACAAATGTAGACCGCAAATAAGTAATTAGTCTTGGAATCAGTCTCGAATATTTGAAATAGAGATGTGTTGTAACAACATAATCTAGCACTACAACTCCAAGAAATTCCAAGTGCTAAAAGCATCGTGGAATCTCAGGTAGCATGTAAGATCCGTGAGTTAGCGCTTTAACAAGTAGTGAAGGGTCGTGAAACATGTAATGTAGCAGTGATTTCCAAGTATCATACATTAACTAGCTTCTCAGTATTCACGATGAAGTGCCTTAGCATAGGTGCATCAATAAAATCAATGTCCATCCCAATCCATTTCATAAATGATAAAGCTGATACTTTTCCCGCCTGAGCTGAGGTAGGCACCTATTAGTTCCTCAACCATATCAGCTACTCTCTTGCTACTAATCCCCTACTTTACCCTACTACACATTTTTACTGAAGGCATCAAGAACTCTTTGCCAAAGTTGTAAACTTGAGAATTATCACTAGGAATGAGCCCCACTTTAAGATCGAATGGTTCATTACGGATAAATCTCAGAATTTTACGAGCACATCCAAGCTTGAACAATGCAACATTGGAAATGATTTTATTTTTCTTAATGCTGGGAAGACCCTCATAATGATTTTCATAAGACTTAAACAGTTGTATACTAATAGCATATTTGAGAAAAGAGTCTCCAAGTTTCCCAAGTGATTCCAAATGAAACTTCTGGAGGCATTTCTTTGTTGTCATTACTTCCAAAATCTTAGCAGTTGGGATACAAAGTTTTATTTGTAGTGATTCAAAAGCATTATTTTCAAGTTTATTCGGCAAAAATGCTTCCCCTATAAAGTCTAAAGGTTCTAGCACAACAGATAGTTATTGGCAAAAGATTCTTGACCTCAAGAATCTTATGAATTCTAAGGTATACACGTATAGCAGTGAATCTGTTCTGGCGGAGTATGGGGATTCACTGCCATACGTGTATACCTTAGAATTCATAAGATTCTTGAGGCCAAGAATCTTTCGCCAATAACTATCTGCCGTGCTAGAACCTTTAGACTTTATAGGGGAAGCATTCATGCCGAATAAACTTGAAAAGAATGCTTTTGAATCACTGCAAACTAAAACTTTGTATCCCAACTGCTAAGATTTTGGAAGTAATGGCAACAAAGAAATGCCTCCAGAAGTTTCATTTGGAATCACTTGGGAAACTTGGAGACTTTTTTCTCAAATATGCTATTAGTATACAATTGTTTAAGACTTGTGAAAATCATTATGAGGGTCTTTTCAGCATTAAGAAAAATAAAATCATTTCCAATGCTTCATTGTTCAAGCTTGGATGTGCTCGTAAAATTCTAAGATTTATCTGTAATGAACCATTAGATCTTAAAGTGGGGCTCATTCCTAGTGATAATTCTAAGTTTACAACTTTGGCAAAGAGTTCTTGATCACTTCAATAAAAATGTGTAGTAGGGTAAAGTAGGAGATTAGAAGCAAGAGAGTAGCTGATGTGGTGGAGGAATTAATAAATGCCTACCTCAGCTCAGGCGGGAAAAGTAACAGCTTTATCATTTATGAAATGGATTGGGATGGACATTGATTTTATTGATGCACTTATGCTAAGGCACTTCATCGTGAATGCTGAGAAGCTAGTTAATGTACGATACTTGGAAATCACTGCTACATTACATGTTTCACGACCCTTCGCTGCTTGTTAAAGCGCTAACTCACGGGTCTTACATGCTACCTGAGATTCCACGATGCTTTTAGCACTTGGAATTTCTTGGAGATGTAGTGCTAGATTATGTTGTTACAACACATATCTATTTCAAATATCCGATCTGACTCTATGACTAATTATTGATTTGAGGTATGCTTCTGTAAACAATGAATGATATGCTCAATCTGCAGTTAAGGCTGGCCTGCACAAGCCCTTTTTCATGCCTCGCCAAATCTGCAAAGACAAATATGTTGTATTGTTGAGGATTTTTGAGAAATTAGATCTTGTGTCCACGTTCTGATGGGAGAAACTACTTTCCCAAAGGTGCTTGGAGATGTTGTTGGTTCGTTGTTGGTGCGATTTTTGTTGATTCTAGCTTCGACAAAGATACTAATACATTTCTAAACATTAGACCTTTTCTAGAACCGTTGATTACACCTCAAACAATAAAACTCCAGCCAATAAGAGAGTTAAGTGAACTATGTGCCCAGAAAGGTTATTTAAAAAAAATCAGTTTCTTCATGAGACAGAGACTCGACATTTGTAGACATCAAAATTGTGTGGGACTCTACCAGATGAGACCAATTTCAGTTAGGATTCTTGAAGACTACTCCTAGCTCACACTATATAAAGGGTACTATATCAGGGATCTCAAAAATTTCACAAATTCATGGAACATTTACAAAGAGATCAAGATGTAGGTGGACTTTCCGTGACAACAAAATACTTCATGAAATCCCACAAAATCCGCTTTACATGGAGATCAAATAAAATCTATTTTAGGTGCAAATTATCCTATAGAAGAATCAAGAAAGGGACAAACAAATTTTTGTGGTCGGAGTTTATTTTCCATATATAAGATTTGTTGCAAACAAATTTTGTCTCCAATAACCCTAACTAAAATTTATAATTTATTTTGGGGTTTGATTAGTTTAATCGGAGTTGAAGAATTGGTCAGAATCCATTCAACATTGTAGAAAGCATTGAATATTCATTGATCAAATCCTTCACTCAATAGTCAAATAGATTTTTTGAAGAAATTAATTAATCAGACGAGAGTAAAGATAAATCAAGTGCCTTTGGGGTCATCTCATACTTTCTAAGCAGTATTTATCTCCAAAAAGAAAATTTTCTAAAGTTTAACTTAAAATAATGAGATTGACCTCAATTAGTGTAATTGACACTGTTCATTGATATATGATGTCACAATATCATTAAGTCTAATTTGATAAAATTGAGCATAACATACTCTTTTGCCATATATGGCACATGATATGAAAATGACATTGTATTTAAGATTAAAATGCATTGATTATGTATGTGCATTTTCTGTTACTATTGAGTTGCACATGTATTGTATCCATAGAATCAGGGGTGAATTTAGGACAAGGTGAAGGTGTTCATCCGAATTTTCTTTTTTCTTTTTTTTTTTATCAATTTTCGAATTGTGCTCCCTAATCTTTGTAGTTTGTTTATAGATGTTCCTTGACTATATTATCTGTGCTATAAACTCTCGTTTTGGTCTATGAAAATGTGTTACTTATGAAATGTTTAAGTATACACAATGAGTAATCAGTCAATCGTTGTTGACAATTACTCATCTGTTCTAAAATATTTGTCACATTTAATTTAATTATGAGAACTATCACTGTGGCTGGAGCTGATCCATCTCCTGGATATAACAATGGTATGTTGCTTGTAGATTTGTGCTTGTTTCCCATCTTTAATATTATTTTATTATCTTATAAAAACTAAGATGGTTTGGACATGCGAAGAGACGATGTGTAGGACATACCAATGAGGAGGTGAGAGAGGTTGGTTATAGAGGGTGCGAGGAGAGGCAGTGGTAGACCGAAGAAGTATTGAAGAGAGGTGATAAGACATAATTTGATGCAACTTCATATCACCGAGGATATGACTTTAAATAGGAAACTGTGGAGGACACATAATAGGATAACAGGTTGGTAGGTAATGTAGGGATATCTTGCTTAAGGTGGTTGGTGTTTGCCATTGTATAGTTCTTGTTTTTGATATATAACATTGTTTATTCTTATTTTAAATAATCTATCCTAGTATACTGTTTATTGATTATCGCACTACAATGTTGTTGCCTCTGCACCCTTTCGATAGATTTTGCACCGTTTCCTTGTTACTTACTATCTTATTTTTTCCAGTTGAGCCAAAAGTCTTTCAAAATTAATCTTTTTACCTTCACAAGATAATGGTATGATCTACGTATAATCAATCCTCCTCATATTCCATTTATGAAAATTCACTATTTACTAAACTATTTTTGTAATATGACAGTTCGGTACACTATTTGGATTCAAGAAAGTCAAAAGCAAGAGTGTATAAGTCATAATTTTATTCAATATTTATATCGGAAGTTATTTTCACAGCTCAAATTCGTTATTAACCCGAGTCCACAAGACCCGATGATAACCTCTGTATTGCCATTTGCCACCCTCTAGCCATTTTCTTTTACGATTCAAATTCTCCCAGAAAAAATGGATCTCAAAAAGTTGATGTTTTTCTGAATAAATCAGCAAAATTTAAGGATGGAAAGTGGGTTTACTGCAGAAGATCTATCCAAGATCGGAGGTATTGCTACCGTATCACTGCTTCATTCCTTCATCCCAACTCATTGGTTGCCATTTTCCATTGTGGGTCGTGCTCAAAAATGGACTCTTTCAAGAACCCTTTTCGTCAGTTAGTACTCTCCTCCTCTCTTTTAATTGTATAATGTTTGTTTTAGTAAAGATCTTTGCACAAATTTTGCAGAAAATGAGCTGAAAATTCGTAATGGGTGTTTGATTATGTGATTGAAATAGATTTTTTTTGTTGATGGGAGTGATTTATTTACCAATTAGCATGCCCCTTTGATTAATATGCTAGAAAGGAAGAAGAAATTGGGAAGTTTTGAGAAATGGGTGAATTTTAATTATGAGGTAGGAATTGAGTGTTGTGTTGTGAGCTGAGGTCTATTGGAAACAGTCTCTCTAAGGCAGGGGTAAGGTTGCGTACACACCATCCTCTTCAGACCACACTTGTGGGATTACACTGGGTAAGTCGTCGCCATTGTTGTTGTAATTGAGTGTTGTGTTGTGAGTTGAGGATCTATTGGAAATAGCCTCTCTATCCTTACTAGGTAGGGGTAAGGTTGCGTATACAATGCCCTCGCCAGAACCCATTTGTGGGATTATACTGGGTACATTGTTGTTGTAATTGAATGTTGTGTTGCTGAGGTAATTTTTTCAATATGAACTTGCCCATTTCTTGATTAATCCACTGATGCTACTGTAAGTAAAGGTGTCGGGAACACTGCCTACCAAAGCTTAGCAGATAGATTCAAGTCACACTGAATGTTGTTGCTGGAATTCGAACCTAGTTTTCTTTGGGTTGTTAATTCTATGCCTCAACCAGTCAGCTATTCTCTTGACATAATGAATATAGAGTTGTTGTATAGCGTAACTGAATTAGTTTGGGATTGAAGTGTAATAATTGTTTACAATGGGTTTTCATGGCTAGCATAAGAGACAATTGCGTTTGATTATGCTGATAAATATTGATGCTCCTCAAGGGACCTATTGTGGGTTCTGTTCTTATGCTACAGTTTACATGCTCGTAGGCTCTGACTGACTGCTAAATGTAATCTTGGACAGACATTTTGCTATTAGGACACCTAAACTGATTTGTATGCAATTACTTTTAGGGTAGCGGCTGCGGGTTTCCCTTGTCATCAAAAAAAAAAAAAACTGATTTGTATGCAAGACAATGTACTTCAAAGATGTCGGAAATCTATCTGTGTAAATGAAAGGTTGTTGTTCTAGGTAGAAGGATGTAATTAATGATTTAACTTTATAATAGGAAAAAATATTGACTGTAGTATGAAGAAAAGAGGACAAGGGTGTTACTTTAATTCACAAGGAGGTCCCAAAAGGAATGGTTGGGTGATTGAGGCATAGGAGAGCAATAATTTAGAGATCCTAAGTTTGAATCTATATATAATTCTTAGTGTGAACTCATCCGTTTTAGCCTTAGTAGGCAGTTAGGCCGTAACACGTGACACAGTGGATTAGTCGAGGTGCATAACAGTCAAGACACTATCACCATAAAAATAGTTCATAAGGAAGAAAACATAGATTGATCAACTTTTATTTTGATTTATTCTGTAGGTCTTAGATCAGCTAATCTTTTACGTATCTTCACTTTTGTTGTTCACCCTTCCTCAGGAAATTTAATTAACAGCTGATTGTACCTTGTCAATAAAGTTTTTAATCTTATTTCTTTTTCCAATGTAATCAAATCTAGAACTTCTTTTGCTTCAAAGATAGCCCCTAATTCCATTTTTTTTTTGATAACCGAGAAATCTGCCTGTAACCCGCCCTTTGGACCAATCACATGCCTGCCCCTTATTCCATTTTTGTATGACACTCTTTCCTTTTTAGTTTGTTCGAAAAAGAATGACTACTCCATGCCTATTCAAATACCACTCTATAAAACGAAACAAAGGGGCTGCATTCTAAGTTACACGTAGTTTCTGCATTGGTAAGTGTATATTTGGCTGTCTGCTATTTACTGACAGTACACAATCATGTGACTAGCTAAGAGTTTTCTTCCATATTTTATTTTTAACAAAGTAACTGGAAATTGTTCCTCATCCATTCTTGTTATTACTTTTATCTTTATATTTTTTTCATTATTGTTACGAAATGGCCCTGAATATAGAGGAATGGATGCAGAGAATTCATATAACCAGTCCTACTAGTTTGGGATTGTTGCATAGGTGATTGATTGTTTTATCTTTATGAAATAAATCGTGTAGCTGCTTTCATCCAGTTGTCTTATGATTGTTATGTTGATTTCTGGTGAGGGAATCAGTTGGCGTCCTTGATATTGCAGTTTGAAACATAAATAACTAACAAGATTATGAGAAACTTTGCTTGGAAAACACCTAGAATGGGGAAGTACTATGAGCTCCTTAACCGGGTATTAACTTGTTAGAACTGAGATTTCTAGAGATAACTTCCTGATGTCTAGTTTAGACTGAATTTGCATTTCTCCTAATTCTCAAATCCTCTCTAAAGCACATAGGTACGTTGTGAGTTGTTAAGTTTGTGAATCATCCAAAATAACCACTGTCTGATATTTAATGAAGCTTGGATACAAGCGCTTTGTGGATACAAAGTTTGATCTAGTTAGGTAAAAATTAGCTTACTTTGAGTAGGGAATCGTTTTTAAAAGACAAATATCACGAAAGTTAGACATACAAAATCCTGTCACATCATTTGGTAAGAGAACTATGTTATTATGTAGGTTCTCTACTTTTCTATATGACCATAAAATTATTTACCTTGTCAAATATAAAGTAGAATTTATATCCTCTTATTGTATACTTATTTGAAATTAGTGAATTTTTATAGGTAAAGTATCATTTGAGTTTCTCTGGCCAACTGCCTTTTTCTCCCATATTAAGAATTTTGAAGTCATTCAAGAATTCTATATGCCCTTTTCCCATTTGTTTTTGTGCTTTGGCCTCGTTGATATTTTAAAAGTTAAAATAATGTCTACTTAGGCCACAGTTTTCTTGAATATCCTTTTGGTAACTTTAATTTCCAAAATTTGTGGCTTGTAGTACCTCTCTTTGTAGTTTCCGAATACCTAAATTTCATCTTAACATTTACTTATTGATGGTTGAAAGTTATTACATTAGGCCCTAATTATCGAATTAGATCATTCATTTTTTCACACTAAAACAAGTACTAAAAAGCAATTAAAATTCAGTTGAGATCCATTGAATTAAGTGATAATAACTGTTTTTGTCACTGCTGCCTACAGCTGCATTTGGA
This sequence comes from Solanum megistacrolobum, assembly GCA_029582645.1. NCBI lineage: Eukaryota > Viridiplantae > Streptophyta > Magnoliopsida > Solanales > Solanaceae > Solanum > Solanum megistacrolobum. The sequence goes on along the minus strand of JAJOON010002695.1, from coordinate 7,303 downwards.
GCAGTATTGCACGTGTTATCCACCTCACTTCTTGGCATAACGGCAATAACAATATCAAACACAATTGCTGGGGAGGAAACAGTGCACAAACTGGCTTCCTTATTGCTTGTAGTTCTTGGTGGTAGTTATGTCATCTTGCATCTCTTTGGAAAGGGTGGTCATAGCCATTCACACAATCAACCAATGGAGAAGATGGCTGTGGCAGGGCTTATACTTGTTCCTGCATTGTCTCCTTGTGCAACCACTCTGCCTGTATTTCTTGCTGTTGGAAATTCGTCCTCCATGATGGTGCTTGCCATCATAGTTTTACTTTTCAGGTATTAGTTTGATTTTAAATTTTCATTGTACACTATGTAACTGTACTTCGAACCTTTCTGTTTTCATACTTTTTTCGTTTTCTAGACATAGATTAATCTTGATATATTGCATCAATACTTGGCCTTGTTTGAAAAGGGAGGAGAAGGAATCAGGGGTTGGGGTTTAACTGACGTCGTGTACCTTGTACTGTAATCTTACTGGCTATTTTCTGAAGGGAACAGTTCTCTTTCCTGGAGTAAGCATAGTGAATAAGATAGTTTTAAAGGTATTTGGTAGGTTTTAACCAATACTTGGTATTGTTCAAATCCAGTTGCATTTGCTATTAACCGTTCGACACAACATTATTTGGGCTCCATAGAATTATCTAATTGCATTTCGTTGGATGTATTTTGAGGTTTCATGGACTGTTGGAAATGACTTTTTTAGTCGTGCATTACTACCTTCAACTTTCAAGACTGTCCCAGGGCTTTGGATCAGTATTAAGATGCAACACATGATTTGAAGATTAGGTGCATCTCATGGGTTCAAACCCTGTCAAAGATGAAACTTTGGTATTTAAGTTGGGAGGATGGTGGAGAGACATGCTCATACTCCTAGGAGTTTCAAACTTGTGCACTTACTGGAGTGGGGCCAAAAGCCCACAGGGCATTTCTCTGGTCTGATATCAAAAAAATTATAGCCTTTAAGACAGACTGCTTCAATCTTTTTGGTGATCAGAATAGATGTAATTTTTCCCCTTATCACGATTCATAAGCATCTACAGTTAGGATTCGGAGAATTTCGTTTCTTTATTGGTGCACTTGTATCATTTACTTCTTTTATGTATCTGAATCTCCAATGTGTAACATAAGTTTGTACTTCATTTTCAGCACTATTACTGTTATGACCTCATTGGTGGCTCTATCATTTTATGGTGCAAGTCAACTCAAGTTCCAATGGGTGGAACGCTACGATAAGCTCCTCGTTGGTTCTGTGCTGTGTTTGGTGGGCATTTTGACCCTTATTTTTCACGATCACGATGAAGTAGGTTCCTCAGGAGTCCACGTGCACAGAAAACTAAGTTTGCTGTAGGAGTTATTCTTCAGCCAGTGAATCTGTAATGTGAAGAAATACACGAACTTCCCTTTTTTTGGTTATTATGCAATAGTGAGTGTTCAAATATGTTATCATTCTACCCATATTCCAGATGCAGGGGTTGACTTTCCTGCATGAGCATTCGCCATTTTTGAGTTGAGTAGCCTCCTCTTGCAACCAGCTCATGATGCTCTGGCATGGTTAAAGCCAGCATGGGATTTAGGGCAGTTAATTTTTGTTTAGATTTGTGTTAAACTTTCAACATAGCAGCTACTAGAGGATATGTATTTTAAAGGATTTTCATTTAAACCCTTTTCTCTGTAAATGTTAAAGTGTACAATACTCGTTGGGGGGAATAAACCGTTCTCTTCTTATATAGTCTTGGCAGTTCTCGCCTATATAGAGCTATAACTTTTGCGGTTGTGTTAGATTCATGGTTTGTCTTCTTTATGGTAAAGACGAAGAATATGCATGAGATTGATAAGTTCCTACTTGTGTTTTCAGTATTGAATTTGGAAATTGAAGGAGATGAACATCAGTGACAAAAGGTAGTACAAGAATATAGTTAAAGAAATAATGCTAATTAGTGAATGAGTTAATTTGAGGTATAATAGATACACTTAAACTCGACCTCTACTAGTAAGTAAGCCACTCCAACTCTAAGAGTGAACGTCTAGACGTTTCAACTTGATCTCAAAGGGCAACTTGATACTCCAACTCATCCCTGTCTCATGAACACTTAATGCTAATATGACTAAGTAGAATAAGTTAAGATGTTAGTATTATGCATTTTTACAATTGCTAACTTAAATCAATAGATAGTCGACCAAATCATGTTGTGCACATAAATCCCTAGAACTTGCAAGGGAAGTCCTATAAAGATTACCACGGGACGTTGTGACGGGATGAATGACATCCTTCACATCTTTGACTAGAGGAGGGCTTGAGTGACACAAATGGAGAAATTTACGATAGGAAGTAATTCTCCTATAATAAGCCTTATGAATGAATTCAAATTATTCGAATGAATGAACACTCAAAATAGAGGAAAATAAAACCAATATTCAAATTTATTTGTTGTTCAACTTCTCTATAAATGAATTCACTAACATTTTTCAGTCTATAAAAATACAATCATTTTTCTCAAACCAAAAGAGAAAAAAGTAGTAATACATAATTTCTACATTATGTTTTAGTATATAGTAGAGTAATAAACAAAAAATCAAATTTAAAATGTGATTATACTTTAAACCCTTTACCAAAGCCTCACACTATAATCACAATCCTTAGATACCAATTTCGACTTAACGGTCAACGCATCCACCGTTACATCACAGTTAACTTTAACGGTGATTTCCCAGGTCTTCACTGCCCCAATCTTAATCTTAACCGGCGCTTTAATATTCACACTAAACGGCACTTTCCCTTTCATCTGTTCATTTCTTAACGTGGACTTAACGGCGTTTCCAAGTATAACGTTCGAACCTTTCAACGCCGTTTGAAAAACCGTTACATTATTCGCCGGCTGATAAAACGCCGGTAATGCACCGGCGGAAAGATCTACGCCGGAGTAAACCACCGTAACAGAACTTCCTTTCCGGTAGTAAATCCCTATTTTATTGTTCGGATTTTCAGCTCTGACAGAAATGTCAAACTCCGGCGAGATCTTAGACGAAGCCGTGAAGTTGAAATTCTTAATCGCGATGCTGGAAATGGTGTACTTCGGTGCTTCAGGGCGGTACACAAGGTATAGAACTCCGGCAGTGATTCCGATTGATATAATAAGCAGAAGTAGAACGGAGAAAGTGAAGCAGAGACAACGACAGCAGCAGCTCCGGTGAGGCTTTCGTTTAGTAAGAGACTCATACCGGCGAGAATTCTCCGGTGGAGGATACTTGTAAATTTGATCCTTCGGAACTTGAACTACGTAAGTTCCCGCCGGTGGCTGTACAGGCTTCGCCGGCGATGGAAATGATGGTTTTTTCGGTGAAACTACTTCGCCGGAGTTGTTCGAGGACGGTGGATTGCTTGATGATGGTAAATCCATAGGATGTACTCGATCCGCCATCGTGCTACAAAATCTAATTGAAAATTCAGAATTCAAACTCGAGATCTCCAAATAAATACGAAGAATATGAAGTTGAAACGAAAAAACGTGAAGAGCTGTAATACAGCAAAATGAAAATGGAAGTTTCAATTAGTGTGTGTGAGTTACGTGAATTTATATATGTATTTTTTTCGCCGTGTAATAAAAGAAAAACCGCGTTAGATGTAACGCGCAATATTAACGGCTATTTAACTAATAACAATTAATTTCATTTATTATTTTATTTATTTATGGAGGTTAGGTATTATATTTTAATATTTTTTGTTGTTGTTGGTACAGTTCAATATTAGTTGTAGAGCACAAATAAATTAACGCAAGTAATTAATTACAAAAGTAACCGTAAATACAGACATTCAAAATATATAAAAGGCATAAAAAAAATTGTGATTAAAGAAATGCCTTGTTCGACTCGTAAAATGTGAAAGATATTAGGTAAATTGAGATGAAATAATTACTAAATTTTTGTCAACATACATGAAAGTGTCACTATACCAAAAATTATTTTTAGCGATAATTAATTAACGAAAATAGTTTAATTGCCGCTAAATATGTTCTTTTAGAGGCAATCAACACACTTTATTTATGTCCCTAAAATCTATAGTCAGATTGGATTCAGTGACAATTAACTGAATTCGATAAAGGCTTTAGCACGATCTTTGTTAATGTAAATATTTATTGCCGCATTTTTCTCTTTAATGTGTGTGTTTTTGTTCAACAAAACAATCTCTTATAAGCATTTACAAATTGAATAGAATAAAATGACATTTTTTGATCTGGTATATAAATGAAGTTTTTTTTATGTATAAAATTATAAAAAAATTACTAAAATTAAAAACAAATTTATAAAAGACTACAAAACCTCTTTTGTATATGTCTATACAAACAAATAAAGGTTACAAGTTGAAAGTCATCGTGCCATAGGTATTATTAATTAATTATGAAGTACTCATTTATTTAATATTGAATAAGACCAAATCTACATTATATTATTAATAACGATCAGGCACGTTCTAACCCTATGTGTATATTTTATTGGTGTCATTATTATTTAGATATATATTGAACATAAAAAGAAATTACAGAAGCTACAAAGAAGCATCTAGTTGCTAGTATAATTATTTTAATCATTTAATTTGTGTAAAAGTAATTTGATGTTTAATTAGTAATTGTATTTAAAATGTGATTAGCTAGCTAGCTTGTTGGTTCCTACTAATTAATCTAATTGTCATTATCTTATGACCTCATAGAGATGACTTAATTACCATTTAATTTCAAGTTAGACTATTTCTCACTTTGTATGTAGAATTTATCAAACCTTTGGGAAAATTAATATTGGTGAGAGAGGAGTAAAGTAGAATGAGTAAAAGATTAATGAATAATTCAAACAAGAAACACATGAAATAACTAATTTAAAAAGAAAAGATAATTTTGTGGGTTTATTTTGCCCAAAATTTGGAATATATCATAAATATACTTTGATCATAATTTAGGGGATAGTAACAATCTAGTGAAGAACTTCAAGAAAAATGGCAGAATATAAGTTAATTAGTTGGCCTTGCAATTTTTCTCTTTCTACTTTTCTTTTGGCGAATTTATATCACTAGATAGTGTTTAGTGGCATTTTGTTAGAAAAAAAAACTCAATGATAAGTACAATCAAGGGGGGCTAGACCTTAACTTATCAAATCCTAATGAAGTATTGAACCTCTACTAATTAACAAGCATGATGAAAATAAGAACTAAAGAGAACTAGATATTATGATCAACACAAAATTTGTAATATTATACTATGATGCAGCTGAGGCGGACCTACATGTTAGGGTGGGGGTGCACGTGCACCCGTTAACTTCGAAAAAATGATGTGTATATATGTATATCTATCTAGAGAAATTGGTAGAAACTAGGATATAATTAATAGTGCACCCATGAGGAGCATAGGAGTGTCTTGTTGGTACTAGCTAAATCATTCACTCACAAGATCACTGTTTGAATCCAACTAGAGCCTTTTTTATTATTTTTATTTAAAGTTTAGCTTAAAGATCATATTTGGTGCACCTGAAGTGTTCAAATTCTGAATTCGCCTCTGCTATGATGATATTACAAATGAGGATGTTTAAATAATACAAAATTATAAAAGTCAAGAAGAAAGTTGAGTTTTCAAACTCTTTTTACCTATATTCGGTATTTATACAAATATAATCTAATAAATATATGATATATATTCTTGCATTTCATGTTATCACTAAACCATAGTTAAGTAATACATATTATCACCTCAATTTATCACTTAGAAATGATAAATTATTATGATTAGGTGTAAACATAGTCGCTAAATTTTATCATTGGCTCCATATTCGATTCTACATTAAGTTATTGGCATTATGCGATTAGAGGCAGATCTACGGTGGTTATTATAGATAAGCTCAATAGTTTTTATCATATTATGTATATGTATTAAGAAATTTATTAAAGTAATAAATATTTGATTGTAAGTCTTACTACTATCGTATATTAACTTAAAATTGATTTAGAAAATCATAAACTTTAAATCTTAAATCTGGTCCTAATGCATCCCTAGTTTCTCCAAATACCCTGGCCTAAACAAGTGTCATTTGCAAATGTTTAATTGGTTCATGCAAAAGCGCAAAAAAAAAAAAAAACTCAAAAAAGAAGAAAGAACAAATCCATGCACATTTGCAACCTCATAATGAAAGAAAGAAAACAGATAGGATCAAAATTTAAGATAAAAACTTGAAGAAGAAAAGGAAAACATATTGTATGAAAATTGATTAGTTTGACTCTCGTACTCTGAATCAAGCCACATAAATTGAAATATATATAGGAATATAAAAGAGTATCAACATTGATTATTTTGACCCTCGTACTCTGAACCAAGCCACATAAATGAAAACATATATAGAAATATAAAAAAGTATGAACATTAATTAGTTTGATCCTCGTACTCTGAATCAAGCCACAAAAATTGAAACATATATAGAAATATAAAAGAGTATGAACATTAATTAGTTTGACCCTCGTACTCTGAATTAAACCACATAAATTGAAACATAGGAATATAATTAGTAGAAGAAATCAATTACCTCAGACACAAGATTTGGAAGTATGGATGAGAAAGCACACACCACAATTCTCTCCTTTTTGTTATTTCTTCTTTAATCTTATTGGCACACTTAGAAAAGATATGTGATATGTCTTCTTGACTAAGCCTTCTTAAGAAGGAAGATTTGCACAAATAAGGGTAGTTAGGAATGAGTTGAATTTGTTTATTTATTAGAGGACAAGAGCACAAAAAGAAGAAAGAAAGAAAAGTAAGGAGAGGGACAATTATCTGAATTATGATACAGTCGTGGGATTACTCCATCCGTAATTAGGATTTTGGATTTGAATTTTGAGTAGGAGTGTACATGGCCGGGTTGGTTCGGGTTTTTTAACTATCAAACCAAACCATTTGTGTCGGATTTTTAAATTTATAAACCAAACCAAACCAATAAAACTCGGGTTTTTCAACCTCGGATTTTTTCCTGTTTTTCGGGTTATTTTGGGTTTTTCCGGTAAAGTATTCATACAAACATATAATTTACTTGTACTTCAAATCTTTCTTTAGTCCTACCAAAATACAACTATCTAAGATGTTTCTTAAAAATATAACACAATATGATATGATTAATGACACTAAAATATCCAACAAAAATAATAATAATGAAATCGCGTAAAACAAATATTGCAAATTAACAAGTCATAATGAAAATGATAATAATTTAAAAGTACTAAATCATGCTAAAAT